>DWAO01002259.1:0-16420 GCA_018230605.1 Heliconius congener | reverse complement strand
TCGAACCCACAACCAGTCGATTTACAGTCACACTTTGTGCCGCTGCGCCACGACCAACCTCTAATCTTTAATCATCACCAAGTGTAATATAGTTGTGGAGAAGTGAGACAATGTCTGATTATAAATGTGATGAATATTTTTTTTTCGACTCTGGGAAGTAATTATTTTCAATTCTCTTTCTTTGGTAGAGAGAACACAACATTGCATTCCATTCAAGAGGTAATGTCTCAAAAATTCAGAAGAGTGTATTAATACCGTTTTGCTTACCTGTTTTTGTTTCTAATGTATATCAGTTTATATTTAAGTATGGAAAAAATATTATACACATATAAAAGGAATCAATTCATTAAACTTAACAAAAAAACTAATATAGATAAAAAAAAATATTTCTAAAGCTTCTACTAAATAGGCCTTATACTATTCAAACAAAAAAAAACTATTGCCTTTTGTTAGTCTATTGTTTTTGGGTGCATATTGTTAAAAAAAACATGTTTTTACAACCTCCTTTTCTCAAATTTGATACCTGTTATGGTTTCAAAGCTAAGAAACCAGAAAAAAGCCTTACATTAAAGAACACAAAAGTTTTTTTGTACAGTACATTTCTATGTACAAAACATAAAGAGATTCATAAGCTTAACTGACCTGGGATTTATTTAAAACTTTCAGTGCATATTCCTTGTCTTCACTGATCTTCTTTACTTTGTACACTTCTCCAAAAGCTCCTTTTGCTACAGTTTTCACTATGTCAAAATCTTTGTGTAATAAATCAATTGTTATGGGGAATTCAGGTAGAAATATTGACTCTTTGTGTGCTACAGGCCAAGCTGTCTTACTTGCATCCAGTGGATTGTTCAAAGTTGAGTCATTCCATCTGAAATGAAACATCCATATTTGTGATAATTATGTAACTTATTTTTTTTTAGCTCCACACTGTATTCCATGTATACCAGTAGGCTTAGGATCTAGTGTTGAGACATTCCATATCCTATTAACCACCTAATTTTCTAAACAGTGACAAGACTCAATTATTTTCTTAGACAAAAGATGGAGTAGTGCTCCATCTTTGATTTAAAAAGAACATAAAATTTGTTCACCCAAGTGAAAATTACATCCAAAACTGTTGCTTGTATTAATTTAAATATAAATTTAGAAAAAAATTTTTATAAATCAAGACAATAATGTGAGAAATATAATAAATAAGCAACAAATAAAAATAAAAATATGTATAAGCTGTTATTTTACTATAATAGACCAAATTAAAATACTTAAATAGGTAAGCACATTGTTTTTTTAAATCATTTAACATTAATAAAAATAAACCTTAACTTCTAAAATTATATTATCGTTCATTATATTGTATCAATGAGATCTTAAGATTGTTGTCCTTAAATATGTAATTTATAAATTTTAAAAGAATGTTATTAATTAGCAGAACAAAAGTAACAGTTGTGATTTAATTTTACTATTTTTTTTGTATGAATCATATATAGGTAACCATCAGAATAAAAGATAATGATGCAATATTATATATGTTTACATTTCATAATTAAGGTAATTTACATTCATCAGTCATTCCAAATAACCAAAAATTATAGCAACTAATATTTATAACTTAACTGGCCTGAGAGTAATTAAGAAAAATAGGCTATAAACAAAAAAATAGAAGACCAAATCATAATAAACTAAACTAAACTTACTATCCATATGAACTACTAACCTTCGTCTAGAAACCCGAGACCAAGGCCGAGATGCGCTGTATACTGACTGGCTGCTAACAACACTGGCGAAGGAGCGCCCGCTGAGGTTGCCGACGAAATGAGATAAACTAAACTACACACAAAACAAACAGTTCTAACCATCTCTTTTAACAATAGCCTGATTTAAGAGAAAGAACATTTTCAACTACAATAAAGGTCGAGTTTAGAGTATCTGTATCCAAAAATATAAAGTGCAAGTAATCAACACAAGACAGTTATTATTTGAGTAACAAAGAATTTGATTGTTACGTATGTTCAGCTGAGAGTGACATTAGCAAGTTTTCATTTGGTCGCGCAAATTACTTACCTGACTCGTAAATGCTTGACCGTTGCGAGTGGAGTGCACTAATCTATTATCATTTCTATATTCACTGTTCTTACTGTACAAATTTCCCATTAAACTAAGTTATATACAATGAGCGTTAATTATAATCAAAAACAAATTTTAATTTTTAAGTTAGACCAATACTTATATACACAACCATAGGCGCTCCCATAAACAAACTTTATAATACAGATTATAAATTTACGTAGATAATAAACTGATTTTAACATAAAGCATTTTCCACATAAATATATATTTTTTAGTTTCATGTAGATAAAAGAATATATTATACTAATCTTATAGCTTAGTAAATATTATTTTAAATCCTTATATAAATTACAAATATTGTTGTGGGTAACGTTAAGAAAGAACATCAAACTGAATGAGCTGGGCTAATAACAACATCTCTTTCATAATAATATTTTTATTTAGTTCTTCAATATTTAATTATAAGTTTTATTTTAAAATAAGCGCCTTAAAGTATAAGGGGTGCATTAAATAAAATTTAAAAAGTATTTTAAAAAATGTGTGTTAACATATTTTATTTAATTAAATAAAGAAAAGTATATGCACTATAGAGGTCGTGACGCAGAAGCACAAGTCTGTGACTATAAACATGACGGTTGTTGGTTCGATTCCCACTTGGAGGAAAGAATTGTTATATATTTAAATTTAAATAGTAATTCTTTCATTAAAAAAAAACAATATTTTTATTAATAAATAATCATTCTTCTCTCTGGTAGTTCTTTCTTAAAGCGCGACGTTGAGTTTCGCCATTCAACACACAATGCCTCGAAAAATTTGCTGAAATGAGAAAAGGAATGTCTTAACACTAGGTTCCCTCTACCTAGAGCCTACTCTGCGATATGTGGGATACAGCGTCAAGCTGAAAAAAATGTGTGATTGCCACATACAAACTAGATTTTATCGTGATAATGTTTTTAAAAGGTTTTATTACACAGAAAGAACTTTATGGTAAAATAGTACCAATATAGAGACATTACATCTGAAGTGGCATTGCCCAGTGTTACGCTGTATCTTGCAATAGTAAAGAGATAAATTTATTACAATAATTTCCTTTATCAGCACTTATAACTAATAACTATCGAGCATGACTATTAAATTTAGTCATTATTAAAGCATATTAAATATTTTTATATACAAACAATAAATAAACATCTTAATTATTTAAGGTGTAAAAACATATCAACATGTACCTAAAACCATTTTATTACGAATCAGTAAGATTGAAAATAGCAATTTTAAAATATACCTAATACCTAATTACTGTGACAGGGACTCGTCTAACAAATCAATTCTCGTTTGTGTAGAGATATGAATGCTTTTATTTTTTCTAAAAAGTTGTTTTACATTTAGTTTTTACCTACATTTGAAAATACTACGTAGTCGCTTCAAGATAAATACAAAGTTATGCTTCGACCATACCAATAAACGAATTAAAATTTCTAAAAGAAACACAATAAAACTTATCCCAAGTAACACCCAAAACGCTTGAAATATTCCACCAAGGTCCTCCATCCCCAAAGGTTTGATAGGTACCTCCTCGCTTGTATCAAAATATCTAAAATCCATCCATTTCTTAATCAGACCTGCTTCGAACAATGCCATCATGTACTCATTATAATGATCGGTCAATGGACTATCTTTATGAAGTATCATGTTTAAATAGTGGCTATGGATTCTGGCATCTGTTGCTATGTGGAGAAATTGTTTACCTTTTTCATTTAGCATATTATTTGCCAGATATCGGCCTACCGCACAATCTATTAAGCAAAAACGGCGGCTATCGTTATGCATTTGTTTTACACAACCAAACAGATCGTGTACAGCCTTCATTCTAGAGGTAATTATTCGAAAATTTTCTTCAGTGTCTGGAAGAACCACATCAGGTGAGGCGATTCCTTCTATTTTATATCCCTTTTCTATAACATCTTCAAAGGTATCTACTTCTTTACCTCGTTTATGTACAGAAAATAAGGAAATTATAGATGCCTGTGTGTTAAAGTTTATAATGAAAAAACACCATATGGCAATCGCGAAAAAAATACGAAAAGAGTCACGCCGTGGTGGATTATTTAAACTTATTGACATTACCGTTTTACAAGCATTAATAAAATCTTTACCGGCTCGGTCCAAACTGATGCTGCCTAATTGTAAAGTATTAAAAAGGAAAAACATAAACCACGTGCAAACAAAACATGTATAATGCTCTATTAACAAGTAAATATTGCTTCGAAGAAAATTCTCATTGAAAACTATTGTTTCAAAGTCAGCCCGTTTTGACAACACACAGACGCCGCTATCAACAAATGGCACTGTGTAGTCAATTTCTGCTATAATTAGATCGAATTGATACAATGGAAATAAAATTAGGTCCGCTTTTCTAAGTGTAAAAGAAAAAACTTGTTGGATATTAATTTCAAAGTCAAAATTGCCTTTCATAGTATCCTTTGAGGGATATAAATCTATCTTAAAGTTAAAAAGCTCAGCCATAGTGTTCCAAATCAATCCGTCTCTATAGATCACAGTAAATGTACCATTATTTTCCTCTTTTATACCTAGAAATGGTAAAACTTCAACGGTATATGCTAAAAATGTGTATCCATGTAAATCTTTTGTTTTGTCTTCAAATAATACAATGTCTTGTACCTTACCCCTATTTGCAAAATGTAAAACCTCAGTATTGAAACCTATGCAAGTTCCTAGAAATTTTGACCGTAATTTGGAATATAAAGAAACATTATGACATTCCTTAACACAATGGAAACTGTCTCTAAAATGTTCTATCGGCATACCGACTTTATGGGCCGTCCAACAGCCAAATGAATGGTCTAATTTATAATTTTCACAAATGTAAGGACTAAAATGTGATATGAGGAACTCCTCCGAAGTATCATTGTACTGTATTATAATGACATTAATGGCTCTATAATACCAAAAAATAAAAAACAATTTAGCAATTTCTTCTTTATCGTACGGAACGTGATAGTGTAAAATAATATTGGCTAGTGGATGCCAATAAGGCAAAGTAATAATTTTTCGTAACGCTTTCTCGAACTCTTCGAGACTAACACAGTCAAATATAATGAAATTAGAATGGTAAGGTACAACATTTTCAATTTGTTCGTCCTCCTCAGTAAAACTGGTGACCGCAAAGGTATAAGGTATCATTTTTAAGCGGTAGTATAATGAGTCTGGTAGATTTCCAATGAAGAGTATATTATTCCATCCGTTATTTTTTAAATTGTTTTCAACTATCTCAGCCTGTTGAAATAAAAAAATCTTATTTTTATTTTAAGCTTAAAATAATACTTTCTAATAATTAGTTTATTGTGGCCAGCTTTACTTACAATTAGATGAGCTTTTCGTTCTTCACTACTATTTTTTATTTCAATTATTTCAGTATCGCCAAAAATTAACTGAAATAAATTAAAAAATAAAATAATTTTCAAAAAAATTGCCATATCAGTCTTATTGAGAGGGTGAGGTTATAAAAGTGGTATATTTATGTTTGCGTAGTTGTTTTTATTGTGCAATCTGTTTAGTGATGATTATAGACCATTATAACATGATTAGAATATAATGATAATGATAGCCTAATCTATTTCGCCCCTGTTATGTTTATTGAAAATTAAAGATTCATGGCAACATGTACCTTATGTCCTAATTTGAAAAATAAACTTAAAAGAAAACATCAATATAATATAGAAACATTTATTTATAACAAGTTCACAATAAAATAACAATAAGAAATAAACAAATATCTTTCATAAAATATAACAAAATCATAAAAATGTGTTTTTTTTGTTAATATTTAAAAACTCAATTATATCGCTTAAGCTTAAGTTAAAATAAAATACAGCTATTCATATAAAATACTTAAAAATTAATAAATATAAATTCATTCATATAAAACACTTAAAAAACAATATTATAAATTAGGGAACAAGCGTTGTTGAGATAATTTTTTATCTCATTTATTGTATTTTATAATTAAAAATACTTTTGATAGCATTCTTGTATTTTTCTTAAGGCATTGCGGTTTGGCTACAAAATCTAAAGTAGATAAATGTAATACATAGACGTCGGCACGGGGGAGAGGGGGGGGGGGATCCCCGTGGGCCGTGTCCACCCCAGAATAGTCTGGTGTCCACCCCAGAAATTTTACTTACAACAAAATTTACCCCGTAATTTAAACAACTTTCATATCAATCTGGCTGAAAAAGTTCTTCAATTTTATTATACACTAAAATAGTAAATGTATATATACTAAAATTTAATTATTAAAACTAAGTATAGAATACAGACATAAATGGAGACTTGATTTTAAAACATCTTTTAATTTTTACGCTTTTAATAAATACATAGTAAAAACGCAAATTTAAAGACAGGCACATTATTGCATAATTTTTTTGTATAAGTAACTAAATTGTTATTGACCTTGTATTGCTTTCTCTATAATTGGTTCTTCTGCTCTATTATTTATTTAAAAGAAGTATTTCAATTTTTTTCAGCTTTAGGCTGTGTCCCACGTAATAATAAATAATTAAGGCCATTCGTGACGCAAGGATACAAGCGTGTGATTGTAAATGCGACAGCTTGTGGGTTCAATTCCCACATGAGGAAATGAAATATTTAATATTTTCATTTACTTGCTCTGGCAACGAGTCAAAGCGCGGAGTTGAGTTCAGTCAACATGTGAATACCTTTCGGTAAAAGACTATTTTTTTATTGAGAAACATGCCAGACTTGATAGCTATGAGATGTCAGTGATATCTCACTCCGTTCTCCATGCCACCGCCCAATTTTCGAGACACTTGCAAGCATATTACTTTGAATAGCAAAACTTAACACCGCGCTAAATCTTTTTAAGAGAGAGAAGAAACGAAAATAATCCATTCTCCTAAGTGGGTCGTACTCGTATACCGGTCGTATCTATATATGTTATTTTCTATTATCTAAATACAATTGTAATCGATCCCAAGCGCGATCGATCTGCTGTTGGGTATACTCATAGCTCCAATATGGACTGAACACGACATTGGCGAGTGAAACTTGTTCTTGGTTGGTTGGTTGCGATTCAAGTCTTTGTTTGGCTTCTTCTTCGGACAAGCTGTTACGTTCTTGCAACCTTTTAATAGCCTGTTGGATATAGATATTTTGGTTTTATATTTAGGTTTTTGGTTATATATTAAAGTCCTTTTATTCTATACTGAACATTCAAATGTCAAGCAGCCAGTTTAAAAAAAAATATTAAAAATTAGATTAGTAAAATAAGTCTCTTTATGAGTGTTTATTGCATAACATATAGTAGTGTGTGTTGTTTATTTCATCAATTTAATGTAATTTTTATGCATATAAAGAATACTAGCATTCTGCACTCCTCTATATTAAGTATAAACATAAGTGTGCCGAACTTCACACTCCTTCATCTGCATAACTTTCTTAAAAAAAAAGGGAAAAGCGCGAGTCGCCCACCGAGGGTTCCGTACAAATTCCATAATTCTAGGTTAACCTGCAGTACCCTATTAATTTTGGTTCCCTTTATAGCGTCGAAATATGCGATTTTTGTTATATAGCCATATCTTTTTTAAAATAAATGTAGAAATACTTTTTTTTTTAGGGGCCGTAGTTTCAATTTCAACTAAATTGAGATAAAAGCTCGTTATGGGCGGTCTTTTTTTCTTTAAAAGGTACGGAACCCTAAAATGAGTACAAAATTTTAGCTTCACATATTAATAAATACATAAATAAAGTTACCTCTTTCGGTGGCACAATGACAGCCCACAACTGATGACAACTCGTATACCACTTTGCCTGCACCATCACCGCGGCCTCCATTACAACCACTCTATGTCCCAGTTCTCCAAAAGCTTTTATACGTCTTTGAGCTTCTTGTATTACAGCTGGCCATACCAGCTTATTGAGCTTTAGAAGCTGGTCCTGTAAATAATATCTAGTTTAAAAAGAAGTTGTTTTAATGTGACTATGAAGTATATGAGACAATTAGTAAAATAGTTTTAGTTTTTTTTTAAATGTTCCCTCCCAAAAGGTTATAGAAAGAGAGCCAATAATCCAGGGCCAGACCATCTTTATTTTATAAAGCTTAAAAGTTTCTATAAGCATACACCCAACACTGGTAAGTACTATCAGGGAATACTTACAGAGAGTTTGGGTGGTTACTTTGGCAGTTATTAGGTAACTAAGATGCAACTAGGTTAGGTACTATCCGAACTCAATTTTTTCGTATTTTCTTTGGAATAATATTAGAAATGACGTCGCTTATTGCCAGAAACTTAACATGGTTATAACTCCCGGCCAGACATCTCAAAATCCTTTAAGCTATAAGCGCCTACGAACATATTAGGAGCCATTTTTTTTCAAAATTGATTCCAGTCAGGGTAGTGTCACAAAGTGTGACTGTAGATGCGACTGGTTGTGGGTTCGATCCCCATTCGAGGAAATGAAATATTTATTTACATTTATATTTTCATTTCTTCGCTCGGATGTCGAAGCAAAAAAATGCCTCTAGAATTCTCGGCGAAAAGTGGGGAACGAATTGTCTTAACACTAGGTTAGGTAGGTAGGTAGGAGCTGACAAATAATATTTTAGACACTTTAGTTTATTAGATTCGTAGGCGCTTGTATTTTATGAGAATTTAGCATTGTCTGGCAGAGGACTAAAACCATGCTAAGCAATGGACAACGTTATTTCTAATATTATCATGCAAATATTAAAAAGTTCAGCTTTAGAATTTAACAAACGACAATTTTTTGCATCTTAGTTACCTAATATATTGGTAGCCAAGTAACCACCACCCAAACTCCATATTCCTTGATAGTACTTACCAACAGGTGTATGCACACAGAAACTTTCAGGATATAATGTTTGAATTTTATCAAAATGGCATATTATATTTCATACAACTCTGGCGGATAAGGTGCTTGACTGTACGCATGTATATTGTGTTCATTTCTATGGTGTGGTTAACCTACAGTGTAGGCTTTTGCAATCTTGCAATCAATATGCGATTTTTAAATGGAATGTGTGGAACATGTGTCCACCGAGCGGATCAGAGTTTTCAAAAAGACTGTGAGCACAGCCCCCTTAAATTAGCATAATGCAGCCCGTATTTATAAACCTTAAATTTTACTTATATTAGTTGGTTATTACCAATACTTTTTATGTATATAAAGCCTTAATTCTCAAGCCTGTACTACAATAACATTGTATTTGTTTATACAGGACGTTAATTAATTACCTTATTACTAAAAACAATGCTACCAAGTTTTTTTCTATCGATTTCCCCACTCTCAGTGATAACTTGTTTTCCAAATTCCTCTGCAATAGTTTGGTTCAGAGGCAAGCCTGGCTTATACAGTTCGTGCGCTATTATATCACAGTTTACTATGGCCGCTCCTTTCTTTCTAAAAATAAATATATTTCATATTTATTACCAACTAGCGGCCCACTCGCGGCTTTGCCCGCATACCACCTATACTACATTTATTATGCTGAATTTACCAACAAATAGATACATGCAATCATGAATACTACGTGGCCGTATGATTGGACATCATCGGCGACAAGGGCCCCCCCCGCGAGACTCGAGTCTTGCGAACGTAAAAAGAGCGTTGAAATATTTTAATTTTACTTTAATTTTTTTACATTTTCTCGAAAAGTATACGTCCAAATTACATGCTATAAGCCGACGATTATCTTCATTAAATATTTATCACACATATCATTCAATTTTTTTAATTTTTTTATAAGTTATACTTTTTGACCATGGAGGCACATCCACACATGAAAGCTAGTATTCAAAAAAGCTCTCTAGAGATAACAGCAAAAACATAAAATAATATGAAATTATCCTCTTTATCTAGCATAGCTAGAGATGGCATCACTGATTATAAAATTGTTTAGTCTAATCTACAACATATTCCATTAAATTATTTAAATTTTGACTCATTAAATTTAATACTATTTTAAATATCTGTAAAATAATAACGAATGTAACAGAATATGTTTATAACTAGCGCCCACTCACACGCAGATTCACACCGTTTAAAGTTATAATTATGTCATAGGCCATATTATACAATTTTTTCACATAAATTCACACAAAACAAACAATCAAAAAAAAAAAAAAATTGTGAGGATTGATCCTCAAAAATTTTCACATTTATAATATTAGTAGCACAGGGGAAAATAAGATAGTAAATTGCATACCTTAACTTTTCAGTTATTTTACTTTTCCCACTGGCAATGCCTCCAGCTAATCCAATCACATATGGCCAATCGGGGATATTTGGATTTGGCTACAATAACAAAATAATTTTGGAAGTTTATTCAAAAAATAAATTATTTAAATGATCATAAAATAGTTCTAAAATAGTATTTTCTTTATGCATTAGAAGTAAATACATTTTGAGGTAAGTCTCTTTCAATCTGAAGATACAATATGCCATATGACGTTATTTTAAGAAATAATATTTTAGTTATAAAGGCACGTCGAACGAATCGGTGATAAAAGAATGGGAAAAAAGTTTTATGACGGAAAAGTAAGCGGTAAGAGAGGTAGGGGGAGACGGACGGAGAGAGAGAGAGATGTACGAAGAGGTTGATGGCAATGGACAAGATGAAAGTAGTATGCATGGACCGTAGCGTTTGGCGGTCCGTTCTATCTGACTACCCTGCTAGGGATACAGCGTGAAGCGAGATTAGATTATATAGGAAGGTAAATTATTAGTAGTTATTTGTATGTTAGTAGAGGTCAGTTGTGGCTCAGGGGCACAAAGTGTGACTGTAAAATAGATTGGTTGTGGGTTCCATCCCCACCCGAGGAGATGAAATATTTATTTACATTTATATTTCCATTTCTTTGCTCTGGTGTCGAGGTAAAGAGCAGCGTTGAGGCCGCCACTCAACACGCAACGACTGCAGAACTTGGCGGAAAGTGGGGAACAGAGTGTCTTAACACTAGGTTCTCTCTTTGTCAATTTCGGATAAAATTTGCTTTATAAAACAAAAAAAAGGATATTCGTTGTAGCTTTACATTGTCTTGTTAATTCTTAGAGTACCTTAGCCTATAATGCTATATGCGAAAAACAGCTAATAATATAATTGTAATTGAGCTAATAATATAATTGTACCTCAGGTTCTCTTAAAACAGTGCCAAGTAACCTCATTCTCTGATTACTGGAACTGACTTTTCCTTCTTCTTCTTGCGATTGTTTGTTTGAGTCTTCTGCTAGATTTATTGTATGGACAGCCAGAGGTTGGAGGCCATTTTCTTTACGCTTCTCATTAATTTTTTCTGCCCCACGGAATGTTTCTTCACTAACTATTAAGAGCTGAAAATATTGATCTTACATATATTTCAAGCAAACTAAGAAAAAACAAACTTATTGTGGAGGTCTTGATGCAGAGAGATGTATTTGACTATATCCAGGGGGAAGTGTGTGTTCGATTGCTACTCGAGATATGGAATTATGTTCATTTCCCAGGCAGAACCTGCGTTCTGTCAGACAATGCGCGGGTTCTGACAGTCAACATGCACTGTCTCAAAAATTAAGCAGAAAGAGGGGAATGAGGAGTCATGCATTGAGCTTACAAGATTTTGTTTATACATATCCTAAAGCAAAATAAAAAATAATATAACAAACTTGAAATCTCGGGTCATCTTTAGTTGGTCCAAAGATATCTTGTATTGGCAATACATTATATTCCAGATCTGGATTTATATCTTTTAAAAAATTAAGCACTTTTTTGATTCTATCATCTACTGGTTCTATTAGCTCCCATAAAGTTTTTGCTGTAACACATAAAAATTATAATATTTATATATTATTTTACAAATTTAGATAGATGCAACAGAATTTAATTTTAATAAATACAGTAGAAAAATTTAATAGAAATTATTATTTTATCTTCACAGTATTATTTTAGCACACACAATCTTGCATACAGCAGGATACACTAAAAGGTGAAAGGACCTAGTTCCAAGACACAATTTTCTCCACTTTCAGCCCAAATTCAAAATATTGTTGATGGGTAGAACTCATTGCTACATTTTATCTTATCAGCATAAGTAAATGAAAATAGTTCATTTCTCTTGGGGATTATATATAATAATAAAAAAATTGCTTATATATTTAGTTAAAGACCAAAAAAATATTTATTTCAATTTCATATTTACCAAGCATGCATATGCATCATTTAATTATATGCAAAATAATGAGATCAAATCTATTAAATTCCTTTTACAATATTAGTACTTGTACTAGTAGAAAAAAATATTAATACAATAATTTGGTTATTTTATATTATGTTTACAATATATCTATATCTGTAATATATTTATATATTATAATTCACTGTTGTCTGTACATAGAAGAGGTATAAGTAAATCTATCACTAGGGGCATTTACTAAGATGATAGGTCCCAAAACAATGAGTTTTTAAAACTTTTATTGGTTATGCAGCAGTGCAATCTTTGATTTCTTAGAAATGCCTTAACTGATTTAAATGCAGTTAAAGGTTATTTTGGTGACCGTACCTTAACATTTAACATTTTTTCAATTGGTTGTTTGTGTCACATAGGGGTTGGGGCTGGTAAATAAATAAATCTTTAAATATATTAATTTAAAATAATAATAAAATAACTTACAATGTATCATATTTACATCAGTAACACCAACTGTGACATGTTTTGATGATCTTAGTACAGCTTGAGATAAAAGAATTTTATGTCCATTATGTAATCTGTCAAATGTGCCTCCTAATGCCACATATTCATATGTTTGTACATCTTCAAGCTTATCATGTATAAGATTTGTTACAGATTCATTATCTATATAAAAATATTAATGCAGGTTACTTATCTAGTAATAAAAATAGAATAGCAATAATATAATAAAAATAAAGTAACAGAAACATATATATTTATAAAATATATGCAAAAGTAGTTCTTACAGATCTTTATTTACCAAAGGTTGTTGAACATGTTTATATATTAGTTTAGTATAAAAAATAAAATTCTGTTGAATAAAGTCTTACCAACACAGTGAAGTGGACATTCTATCTGTATATTTTCCAATGTTTTTTTTAAGTTATCAATATCTTTTGTCAACTCTTTTTCATATATCACACATTGAATTGTTTTAGAAGTATTTATTTTATTTACAGAGTTTCTTGCTTTTAACATGAGTCTTACATCTAAATTCCCGCACTAAAATTTATGAAAATCAATAAAGTTTTACTTTTCAAGAAGTCATATGTAGTATTAGAATTCATATGTAATTATTATATTTTAAAATTTGCTTACCTTAGTATATACATCAACAATTTGCTTATTTATAATAGATTTTGTACTCTCTGGGCCACTATTAAAATTTATGTATAAAACATCTTTCACAAATTTTGACACTTTAGAGCACTGCTTGAAAGCTTTGGCAGCATTTGAAACAAAAAGGATTCCATTGCTAGCCATTGAATCTGAAATGATTATTAAAATAAATTTCATATAAATATATCTACTTTTGATATAACATTTGTTTTGCAAATAAAGTTTTACTTTTGCCACATTAAAACTTACACTGACCTGCTTTAGGGTAATTATTACAAAACAAATATGAAATACTAATGGAAAGTAGCAAAGTTAAAAATGATAAATACAATAAAAACTTGGTTGTAGCCATAAAATACAGGTTATAGATTTTTTTCCGCTTATCAAAAGTACGAAGGTCACTTTTACATATAAATATATGTAAATAAAGTGATAGGTATGGTATCTTTCAGAATTTTAATATGGTAGCCGTAATTATTTTATTATAAACTGATGACGAAGGGCAGCATAATTTTATCTAATTTTGTTTTTACCTTTTATTATATGACTTTAAATATAAAATTGTTTCTCATTAAATATATAATAAATTTGCTACTAAAACACAAAAACCCTTAATACGTGCGTTGCGTGCTATTTCGTATTATATTATATTTAACAAAAATTACGGACTTTTAAGTTAGAGCTAAGGTTAGTGAGAAATTTTTATCATTATTTTGAATTTTGATGTCGCTTGAACCTTGATTAATTGAGTACAGTTTGACATTTGAGCACAGAACACATATACCCAAAGGGTATATGCATTTGAGATATCTGTATAAATAGGGATGTACAGTTTTACTTGATTTATTTTACTCGTTTTGTAAATATCGATTCTTAAGTTAAGTTATTTTTCATGTTCATACTTTTAACCCTGAACAAATTATAAAATATATAGACTTCAATTTAAAATCACTTACCCTTATTTCTAGATAAGCACTAGAAAAATAAAATTGATGTCAGAGGCAACAAATGAAAATATTAGTAAATAATAGGCCATTCCCTCAAATGGGGACTAAACTCACAAACGTCACGTTATTTATAATAAAACTGAATAATGTAATTTATAATAAAACTGAATAATGTATATGTTTCTGTAGTACAGCTTTAAACACAAGTCATAAGTTTTTATGTGGTATTAGTCCAGCATCTGTTGCCATGGTCAGCATTGACTCTTATATCCTGCATCACGACATCCAGTTAACACTTCTTAAGCGTCCGGTAGGTCGAAACTCCATGGATGGACGTAACAAGGCAGGCAATATTATATTATTTAATTAACTAAAATACATTGGGAGACATAATATAAAACCATAGTGGACCAGATAAATCATAAGTAAAGAAATGATGTCTTCGCATAAGTTTTTCTGTTATTGAGTGATTGAATGTATTTTTAAGTAAAGTTAAAGTAGCAACATTTTCAGCCCAATTTTTAATAACTTCAAGTGATAAATCGAAATAGAAGTTAAATCATATCAGCCACAAAATAAATACACAACGTTCCTGCAAAATTTCAGAGCTGTAGGTTTAGCGTTTAAGAGGGGTAGCATTACAAAAAAACACACTTTGACCAATTAATTGAATTTCTCGATATCATATTTTTTTATTTCATAGCCGTTGTTTATAACAGTTAACAGTTCATACTATGATACGACATCAATTATCTTAATTTAAAAAAAACCATGTTACTGTTGAAACGGAGTAATGATTGCCTTATGTTACACAGTTTTTTTATTTGATTGAAAACTGAATTAATTTCATATATAAAATAATTCAATGTCCTTCCCACTAGAAAAATCATATAAATATTGTTACTGTTTGTAAACTATTAAAATAAATGCTAAAAACTGGAGACTAGAGGCTTGATCAATACTAGATCGTGGAATTCGGTTTCGTTCCTTGCTTGTTGAGTTTCGCCACCAAACATGCAATGCCTCGACAATTTGGCGGAAAATGGAGAACGGAAGTATCCAGGTTCCACCTGCTATGTATGCGGAAATAATTTATAATCGCAAAATTTATAAATAACAAAATATCTAATATTTAATATTTACGTTACAATTTTTTATATACTTACTTATTAAGTAATATAGACAGAGTTTTGTGACAAATGTTTCTTTTTAATATGCGACAAAAACGGTAGATTGTTTTAAATTTAACGTGACTGTGTATGTATATATGAAAGTATATGTGTATGTAGGTGTATATGTGTAAGTTATATTATGTCTGTATGGGTAAAGCTGTGGTATCTTAGCTCTCAAACGGATGTACCGATTTTTTTGTACGGTGATTCGGTGGCTTAATCGAGAATGTTCTTAACCATGATGCAAGAAAATATGTTCCATGTTTAAGATTATCAGTTTTATCTAGTTCTTTTCGTCTTGGTCTTTGTTTACTTTTTAGAGCTGTTTAATTATCAATTAAATCAAATAGTATATTTATTAAATCTACAGTATGGTTTACGAGTCGTGACCTTCTGAAGTTAGCTACAGATGGCTGCATAGATTTGATTTCTTTTTACTTTCGATTATGTTCTTCGCGAGTGAACAATGCGCAAAAGTTCATCAAAATCAAACTTCAGGGCAGCCCCAATTCATCGATCATACTGTCATTACATTTACTATTTGATCTACAACCTACAATTATAAATATAATTACAACTTTAAAGCTAACTTAACATTAATTATCCATAAGCAATATTAGCCCTAGTGTTCTATAAAAATAATGTTTTAATTTTAATGTACATATTTCTTATGCTTTGAACCGTTTTTTATATTAACTTAGAAAAAAATATTATACGCTTTTTGAAACAGATTAAATATTAAGCAATATTGCTATATAAACTTGTTAATAATATTAAAAAAAATACTTTGTAAAGTTGTGACATTCATGCATACTTGTACTGTAAAATAGTGCTCATAGAATATTTA
>DWAO01002258.1:0-16421 GCA_018230605.1 Heliconius congener | reverse complement strand
CCCTCTGCCTACCCTGCTGTGTGCGGGATACAGCGTGAAGCTGATTTGATTTGATCTGTAACTTTATTCGTAGCCGATGAAACTGGCCCTGAATCTCCTAGCTTCATAGGCATTAAGGGTTATCTTAGCTAGGAGATTAAGGGCCAGTCTGACATTAGTGTTATCACACAATTGTACACAATATATTTCGCAGGTATAACAAATTTCGATCTGCTCGGTGAGTTCGGTCGTATAGAGTGGCTGGGTAATTTCAAATTGGTTCTCCTCTACAACGCCATATTCGCTGCCACGGTGACACTATGCCTCGTCAGCAAGTTCACGGCGAGCGTGCGCCGCGAACTGTACAACAGGTTGGTGGAAAACGTCAATACAATCGCGCACTGTGTATCTTTCCTCAACAACTAGAGCTCTTGCGGTCTTGTGTGCGCCTGGTACCTTGAACCGGATATTGTTAGAGATCAAATGTTCCTTTTTTTTTTGTAAAATTTCTAATTAAAAAAAAATCTAATGAGATAATTTTTTTATACTCCAATAATATAAAAAAAATTATGATTATCTGTTTACATTTGTTGTTGTTTGACATCTATAGAAAATGTATATTTTTAATTTTAATCAAGTAAACAAATGGCAAAGATCGCATAACATACAGCCTCCCTAAATAAATTGATTCTTAGTATGTGAATGCAAGCTCTTGCCAATATAGATTTTAATGTTCTGACTTGGTTGAGGCAATGGAATGATTGGTTCATTTTATAACAATTTTATGATATTATAATAATTTACCATTATTTGATAGTAAAATTATTTTAAATATAAAAGGTTTTGAACAAATAGTGCACTTCTAAAATATATTATTTATTTCCTTTTATATGAATAAAAAAATAAATTTTAAAATCCCCAATTTATGTTTTGTATTATATGCAATAAACAAGTTCAAGTTACATGGTGTCTTGTATTGTATTATGATAAGATATTATATAGTTTTATATTAGTTAAATCTTGACATGTCATGAGTTCTGTAATCAAATAGAATATATCTCTATGACTTATTAGCATTAAGTTTTTTTTTATCTAAATATGTTTATATTTAGAAACGAAAAACATTACAAAATATTAAGCATCACATATATATTTTATTTTTACTGGAGCTAATATAATATCTTATAATAATCGATATTCTAAATATATATGACAGCAAGAGCTATATATGATATAAAATGTAATTAATATTAAATATGAAATTGAATTGTCAAATAGAATACTATTCAAAATGATTATTATTATTAGTGTTAATGTTGATTGTGTAGATTTGCCATGTTATATTTAGGACCGACCGGTCTTATTGTGTGTAAGATATTTTTAATATGTAATTAATTGTAATTATATTAAAAAAATACTGAATTATTCTCTTATCTAGTAAACTATAACAAATTTAAAAACAAAAGCCATGTTTGTACGACAGATATAAAAACAATCAAACATGTCTTTATTTTTGCCCGTCTGTGTGTAAAGATATATGTAGATAAAATAATTGAAATTACTAGTAAGATACTTTAGTTTTAAATTTGCATTTTATACACTTGCATTTATTTTTTATACTTAATGATTAATATTTCTTATTTCAAAACTGACATGTTGTATAAATAATATTTAAATAAGTTTTTGAGGAAAGATTACAGATCTTTGTGTGAATTTGATTTGTTTTTAACCAATGAGACTGAATTTGTTAACTATTATTTGAATTGTCGAAAATTTATTTATTTTATCATTGTATGTAACTTTGTGTCCAAATGGGTCTTTTAGTATGTTTGAATTTGTATGAGTCATGAATTTCAATTGATGATAAAATTGTAATAGATTTTAAAATTAATTAATAGTTTTATGTGTTTTTGCAAAACTCGAAATTTCAATTTCATATAAAATAATAAAAGACGTTTAAAGACTGTTAAGTATATATTGCATGGTATGTTTCAGCAAGTATGCACTTTCTACGTGTAATATTAAATATATTCTCGGCCTACAATCTAAAATAAATGTAAAGCGTTAATATTATCTTTATCTTGCATTGCTCAATTGTTACTAACCAATTGCGAAAGATCTGTTGACTGTTTAATTGATGTATATATATGTATTTCTCAAACATTATTTTTGATATTGGTTTGCTTCTAACAATTACGTTACCTTAAAATATATAATTGAAATTGCGTGTTTAGATAGGAAATATTTAGTAATGATTAAAAAGTAAATAACTTAAGTCGTTTGTTAAAATCGCATTTAAGTTTTCAAGAAACTGACTTAAAGATATCAATGAAACTTTATATCATTTTTTAAATACTTTTTGAATGAAAAAAAAAACCATTTTGAATTAAATTGTCTAGTCGTACAGATCTCTCTCTATTTACAGCTTAAAGCCTATTCCATAAGCCGCTATCATTACTAACGCACAAATTATTAACATTTATTTCTGGAAAATATATGCCAATGATTATTCATTACTTTGATAGGTAATGCTGTAATCAATGTCATTATAATAATAAATTGAAAAGAAACAAGATATTTTTTTAAAGAAAAATTGAATAATTTAATTGAATTTTTGAAGGAAAATTAAATTCATTATAATTTTTGGTGCTATGGTACGTTATGATGATATTTCAAGAGATTTGTAATAATTTATCATTCAAACAGTTTACTTTTAAGCCTTGTGTGTATGTTTTAGTAACTACATTATCTAGTGTGGGTTTTATACATTTTGTATTATCTGTACCAAAAGTTGAGATTGCATTTGAGAAATATATGAAAAAAATTGGATTGCTTTTTATTTATTCCTATTTTTTTCTTACATTGTAACATAAATTGCTTAACATTTTAAATATTAATGTTTAATAAATTGACTATAATTTTCAAAAAAAAATTCTAATTTACATTTCACTTTTTAATCACTACAATTTTACCATGCTGATTTTTCAAATATTCCTTTTTCATACATGTCACATTTCTTTTTTAATTATACATAAAAAATATATATAATCATAAAAATTACACCACATTTCATATGAATATAAAGTTATAACACTTGTATCATAAATCATTTTAACATAAAATTTAAACAAAGCGGCTTTTGAATCATAAGCAGACTGAGAAGATTGACTGAAGTGGCATCCATCTGTCTACATATGAAAACAGACTACTGATAAGTGTTTGAAACAATTGGTTTCCAAAAATGTTCAATACTAAATGTACGCAAATTATCCAGTTAATTTCATTCAAAATCAAGAGCTCATTTTCACATTGTTTAGGAATATTTTGCTTTAGTAACAATTATTTTAATCTAATAAGAGGCCATCATGGTTACACAATGTCTTACTGTAACCGCGACAGTTCTGGGTTCGATTCCAAATTGGGTAATCAATTATTTTTTATCACTCTGATAGCCATCCACAATGCAGCATAGAATTCCACTGCCCACACGATACGTCGAAAATTGGGTGGTGCATGGAAAGTTCAGTCTCATTAGGTTCCAAATCTATTAATAATAATAAATAAATTGTTGTACAGGTTTAGATGGTTTGCTGACATATTCAAAAGTCACGAAAACTTGCCAACAAATGTTTCAACTGCATCTCGGAAATCCATTGACAGAACCACTATAATAGAGAAGACTGAATCAAAGTTAGGCAAACACTTGAAATCAGAATAAGTTGACTAGTACAGAATTTATAACATAATTTATGCTTTTAACTTTATCATTATTAAAATACCTTGTTATTGTAGCTTATAAACTATATAATTGTGTTTATATTAAAACAAGATTTTAAACTATAGACTTTACAAAACATCTCCAATACTCAGTGCTATCTATATATGTGCTGACTGTAATGATCATATATACATATAAACAAAACTTTATACTATATTATTCATGTAATAAATTTCTAATTCATATTAAGAATCATATAGATTGATTTTGGACTCAAAATTAAGATTTTTCAAGGAAACATGGTGGAATTTAAATATTACATTTCTTTTATGTCTATTTAAAATATCCATTCAGTATTTTTGTATAAAATTTATTGATTGTGATTTCATACCTATTTTTACATGCTATTAATAAAAAGTACAAATTATTCTTCTACTGCTTTATTTTCATCTTCAACATTTACAGGTGATACTTCCATGTAAAATTTACCACATCTCCGACCTTGCACTTTAACTATAAGTTTTTGAGGATTGTCTCGTATTACTTCTAAGCATTGATTACTGTTCAGGCCTAAAATAAAACCTAGGTTGATCACATCTTGCACACTTCTACAGTGTGCATTGTTTTCAGCACCACTAGTAAGTAATATATTTTTCGACTTTCCAACAGCATGATAATTATGAGCAGTACTAATAATATTTCTTCTAGATGTTGAATCTCTTATTGCGGGACCATACATAAGTTCAAAAAATAAACCACGTTCTACAGCTTGTCTATACAATTTACGACTGATTTTAAATGGAATTTTTGTCTGTGATTCAAATGTTATTATGTCAATATCAAGTGTACCTGATGCAAATTGAAAAGCTTGCAAGGTTTTAGGTAAAACAGCTACAATATCATATTTCTTAAGATTTTCAGATTGATTTAATTTGTGAACAATGCTAGATTCAGAAAATTCTATAGTGACTCTTTGTAAAATGTTTAATTTACAATTGGCTTTAATATCTTCCGGTATTGTTATAGGTGGAGGTATATAATCTTTTTTTTCTACTGAATTATGTTTCTTTTTCTTTTTCTTCGGTTCTTCACTTCCTTCTTCAACGTGAGTATTGAATGCTATAGTGTTATATCCGAGGCTTTCAATGAAACTTAGTTGACTGGTATCAAAACTTTTGTCAAGAAATAGGTCACAAAATCCCCAAATTCGCTGTGTATTTTGCATTACACCGTGGTTCAAATAAGGTTAGAAAAATAAATCTGGTTAAACAAGTACACCTACCTATATTAATATTTAAACATGAAAGTTTATCACGTTAACAATATTGTAAATAACCCAAAACTTAAAAGTTTGATATGATGAGGTTTATTAATTTATTATGTATTTACACATGAGTATAAAAAAATTATATAAACGTCAAATGATGTCCTCATGCGATCACAGACCGAATAATCGATTTTTTTTCTGAGCATAGATAGTTTTTTTAAATAGTTTCTCTTTCTCTATTTTTCACTGTAAATATTTGTGTTATATTTAGCCATACTATAAAATATATATTTGAGTATTTCTTAGAATATGACATGATGCTTAAATTGAGATCTCGATGTATCGGTCTGATCTTATACTTACATTTCACATATTAAAATTTGAAGTTATTTAATGAAAAGTTTAGGAAAATATTTATTTAATTTATGAATTAGGCAATATTTAAAAACTAGAGTGATCTCAGTCATCTAATTTTCCTTTTTATTCTATTACATATTGATATTGATATACTGTATATCAACGAGCGCTGTACTAAATCCACACTATCATATAATATATCCTATAATAGTAATTGTCATCGAATTTTTAGTGTAAAACTTACAATACCAGTACATTTAAAAAGTTTTGCGTTTGAAGAAGTTATGTCAAATATGGAAATTTTGTAATGTTTTGAGAAAAGTAAAACAAAAAGAACAACAGTAATTCACATATATTTTATTTTTTACGATGGGATTTCGCTATGTTATAGCCGGAGAATCACAATGCAATATATTTGCAGAAATATGTGTAATAGCTGACCATCTTCAACAAAATTTACCGAATTTTTGTTATGACCGTATAAAAAAATCTGTGGCAGAATGGAAGGTAAAAAAAATATTAATATTTTTTAATGCAATATTTTAATACATTATTATGTTTGATATACATCAATTAAGTAATAGCAGATGTAATAAATTGTATCTTCATGGTAGATAATTATCTAAATCAGTACTTGACTTACAAATTACAGTATTTTATATTTACTTATAGCCTTGGTTATCGAAAATAAACGAAAAGAATAAATGGCATCATATTGGTTCTCCAATTATTTGGAAAGAAGTATTAATAGCTGGTAGCAAGCCATTTTATATTGGAAATGGTTCAGATTTTTTGGAATATTGTCAGTCTTATTATAAATTAGATATATATCTTCCATCTAAAAGATTTGAAAATTTAGTAGATAGTTATGAACAATTTCAAGATAACCTCAAGCTAGAAAATAAAAATATAGCAAAGCTTGACGATATAACTGATATAGAAAAATCTATTAAAACTAATTATACAATTTGTATATCTGGAGCAGCGAATCCTTTGACTGTATTCATAATCTTAGGTTTATTAGAGTATTCAAAACAAATATCAAAAATTTTTATTTATGATGAAAACTGCACCCAAGATTTAATGAAATTCGTTGAACTTGAATGTAGTTATGTGAAAAGTAGTAACATTGGAAAAGTAGTAAAATACATTGAAAAATTAGGAGTTGCTTTAAGCAATGCCGATCTTTTGATCATTCTTGATTATATTCCATTCAGGTAATTTTATGATAATTCTCTATTACATATACATTTTCGACCTACGATTTCATACGGTCGAAAAAAAAACTTTTTTTTTATAGATCAACATACTCTATAGGCGAATGGCTTTTTAAGAATAAAAAAAATATGGAGTACCTAGCAACTACTATAAATGCTACAGCATTGTCAAAATTGCGCATTGTGTTACCAAATCTAGGGCCAGCATGCTATAACGCATCTATTTTAGCTCAATCTGTAATTAAAATTTCAAAGACAAACATTGTTGTCACAACATCAGATTTGGGCTTGGATGTGGCACCAATTATAGCGAAGATTGCTGAAGTACCTATGAGGAACATTTTTTGCCCACCTGTTTGGGGCTTTGTCGGAATAAATCATTTGGTAGACATTCATACAACAATTCATAAATATAATGCATTTGATCCTTATGAAAGATATTCAAAAGTCAGAAATTCTACCCTTTCTGTTGGTGAGCTTACACCAGAGATGAGAACAATGGAATATTTAATGTTTGATGACGAAACATTATGGAAAATAGTAACAGAACGAAAAGTATTATACCAATTTAATTTATTTTTTGTAAAATATTGAACAATTATAATAACAAATATATTTTAATTTTAGATACAAAAGAAAACAGCCAATAATCCTCTTTCAATTAATAAGGCTTTGGCAGTCTTAAGTTTAGTAAAATATTGGTTTCTTGAGCCAAATCCAAATTATGTATTATGTTTAGGAATTCATTGTAATGGTACGTACGTTTTCATTAAAATGATAAATAGTTATTTATTAATTAGTTAAAATTGAACTAATCAGTTAAGTTCTTATTTTGCAGGGACATTTGGATTAACGTTTGAAGGTATATTTTCGCAACCTGCACGTTTTGTAAAAGGTGAATGGCAACCTGCATGTAAATATTTTTTACCTAAAGATCCTTGTATAAAACTCTCTTATTTACAAGATATTGCTAAAATTGTTATGAATTTAAAAAAAACCGATTTACCCCAACTAATTCCATACTCTATATGTATTTGTAAGGTTAAGAAGTCCTTGAAAAAAAAAAGATTATTCTAAAATTAGTAATTTAGCCATTCCTATATAAAACACATTTTGAAAATTATCATGAATTTTTGGATCTTAAGAGATATGTCAAAATCGATTTTATTCGGATGTATTCGTTTATGTTCGAGTCATGCGACAGCAACACGAGTTACAACTGACAACACGAACAGACAGCACTAGTGTTTAGACGACAGCGAGACGTGAAGGGTCGTAGATAGTGAACGTATTTCGGAGTTCAACGGTGAAATGTTATGACGTGCAGCATCTGTCTTTGTTTCAATAACATTCCGAGTAGTTTTTCAAAGAAATCTTAGTTAACATAATGTAAATAAGCCGATGTACCATTAAACGTATCTGCATTGCGATGTTTTCCAAAGTATGATCGTGCCACAAGGAATTAGCATAGTTAGATGTTCACATCGGTCAAGTTTTGTGAATGTTGTGCCAATAATGAGATAGTGGAGTGTTGTGATGAGGTTGTGGGACATGTGGGGTGTGCTGTGGACCGTTGAGGCCCTGGCGCAGCTCGCGGGGGTCGTGGCTTCGCCGCTGGAGCCCGCGCCACTGACTTTGCGAGGTGAGAGAAGAACCTTGCCTCCTACGCGGCCGTTTGTTCGCTTTTAATGCATGCGCTACGTACTGCAATGTCCTGTTACTTTCTATTTGGATAATTAAAGATTGTTTTGAAAAGTTTTCGTTTTATCATTCTGCTAAATTTATTTTAAAAAACTTTTCATTATTCTATTGAAAAGTTTTTTTACGCAATATGTAAATATAAATAATTTGAGGAAATTTATATAGAGATAAAAATTATTTTTTGTATTTTTTTCGCTTATTCGCATTTAATGCATGCGCTACCTACTGCAATGTCCTGTTACTTTCTATTTGGATAATTAAAGATTGTTTTCAAAAGTTCACGTTATATCATTTTGCTAAATTTATTTAAAAAAAACACTTTATTATTCTATTTCAAAGTTTTTTTATGCAATTTGTAAATATAAATAAATTAGAGTAAAATTTATATACTACTAGGAAAGTAACGTTTCGTGTTTTCAAAATGTTATTATTAATTATTTCACTAGCTAGTAATTAACAGTAAAAATTTGCCTATTTATGTTTGCTCGGATTATAAAATTAAATGTCTGATCTACTATCTTCGTTGCTTACAATATGCCTAATTGTAATGCTGCATGCGTATTTTTTAAATATTTTTTGTTTGTTTTCCGCACATAGAATGTTTTAAGTCCTAAGTTCGAAAAGTAAATCCGAAAATTCTATTGTGATATTGTAAATAAAGATAATTAAAGTAAATTAAAGTAAAGTTTATAAAAGTGCCAATTTATTATAAAAAAAAATATTAATATGATAATTTATTGAAATTCATTTACGAGAGAGACACTAAAATACACTAATTCAATAAATATAACTTAAAGAACTAATTACTCTATACAATCATTTCTTTAATTTTGTCATCATTCAGATTGAATCTTATATATGCTTATATTCTTTATGTCGGCTGGCTGAAGGTCGAAGCTTCGTCGCAATATTTATTTTGATTAAAGAAACACCTATATTATCTCTATATAAATATTTCACCAATAGATATTTGCGTCTCAAGCGATCGCATTCAACTTTGTAACATGAAGGCGTCAAATTATATAAACGATTGCCTTTTACTTGTGGCTTCGCCCGCGTTGTCGAACTCTGACAGCACCTACAGTTTATTTATTATATTGTTGTAATGTAGCCTATATTACAATAATATAAATCTTATTGTCAATAAATGGAACGTCTAACAAAAATATTTTTTCATTGTTAACTAGTAGTTCCTGAGATTTGTTTATTCAACTGTTAATGTTTTTATTATTAAAATATAGAAATATATTCAAAATACTATATACTCTATGTACGAGTGTTATACGTTTGTTAGCCATAAGAACTTTTTTTAATCGCTTGTTACGGTCAGGTCAACCCATTTCTATCAAACCTACCACAACTATCGTGGTTTAGAAAAGTATCTATTAGTTTCGCTCAATCCTCGCTCCGTAAATCCCTACAAATTGCTTCGAGGTACGATAATCTGGCAGCTACGAGGTCTAATCAAGGGGAATTCATCTATACGGGCATTGGTTGTCGCTTAGGGCTGGACTGAGTTGTAGGAAATATTTGATTTTCAGTTAGAACCATATGTTCGCGAAGTCACCACAAATGCATTTACTTTATTAATGTCTGAAAGAGCGTGCTCATGGCTTTGGACAGAATGTATTTCCACCGCGGAGCTGCTAATGAATGTTGTATAAGGACAGGTATAAGGCACGTCCTGCGCTACATGTAAATAGCGCTGGCTCTGTGTAATTAATCTCTTTGTACGTCACCCAGTCGGGATTAAGTCGTGTTAATGTGAACCATAAGCTATAACTATAAAATACAACACAACTATTTCTAATTATGCCTTTGCATTTTACTACAATTTTATTAAAAAAACATGTATGTATAGCTATAAGTTGAATTTATTGTCATTCTTAAGTTTGACCTAAGAATTCAATAAAGAATAAATGCTAAATATATTTAAGAATCAATCATATTCAGATTTCTCAAAACAAAATTGAAAGCTTATAGCTAACGTTGATATAGTTTTAATATAATTCAATAGAAGCATCCCAATTGCAGAGCGGTCTGTATGTGGTCGGCATTGCGATGATCGCGAGACAACATCAGTTGCATAACAAGCGTGTTGCGTCCAAGTAACGGGACTGTGGCGCGAGCTGGGAGACCGATACTTCCACTTATACCCGCTTTATCGACTCGACTTCGCCAATAACATATTATACATTAAAGTTAAAAATCAGCTTCACGCTGTATCCCGCTCACGACATAGTAGGCAGAGGGAACCAGTGTTAAGGCATTCCGTTCCCTACTTTTCGCAGAGTTCTAGAGGCATTGCGTGTTGAGTGGTAGGAGCGAAAAAATTAAATTATACATGTAAATAAATATTTAATTCCCTCGAGTGGGCATCGAACTCATTACCAATTGCGTTTACAGTTACACTTTGCGCCTCCACATCAACCGGTCATTTGCATCCGCCCAATTTCGCTCACGCTATAACTAGACAGAAAAATCACGAAGTTCCCGTTGCGTCACTTCTCGTCACGAAATATTGTTTCTTATTAAACAAGAAGAGAAGCAAAGATACTTCGGCCGCTTCGTGCGGTCGTCAACGAGACCGTGACTGATAGTTACAATGCCCCAATCGATATAGCTTTTTATAATAAGTGGTTGCAATATACTGTGAGGTAAAGGTGAGTGTATTTAGCTTAGAAATAGACGTTTGTGTAGTGTTAAATAATTCCGTGTAATTGAATCATAACAATCGAGGGGGGAAACGAACCGCGATTCCTGTTTGCGTGCACAAATAACTAGTTTGTTGGGACAACGGCGTGCCTATAGCTACTAGATGACTGTGTTTCACTAATAAACGTCGTTTTATCCTTTTTATTTTAATTTAAGTCACTAAAATTAAATGTAGGCATCATATTTTAGAAATTCTAAATTAAAAATTCTTTCACAATTAAATAAAAACAAACAATAGAGGCGGAATAGAACACGACGGTTGTGGGTTCGATCACCACTCGAAGGAATCAATTATTATATATTTATTAATATTTTCATTTCTTCGCTTTGACACTAAGGCAAACAACTGGGCGTTAAGCTCCGCCACTCAACACGCAATGCCCTGAAAAATTCTGCAGAAAGTGGGGTACGGTGTGTCTTAGCCTGCTATGTGCGGTATACAGTGTAAAGCTAATTGTTAGTCTCACTAAATTCTCCCAGCTTAAATTGTAAGAAGCTTAGAAAAAAAATACGCAAAAATATTATTTAAAAATACGTAAATGTATCAATATTTATTACAATCTTCACATCGTAACTCGTGTGGAAATGGCGTTATCTGTAGTGCCTAATTATAAAGGATTATATATTAGCCGGTCAAGCATCCATTAATTATAACGTAAATGATTAATACACTATCAACAGTTATATATTCAGGAATCCTGGAAGCTTTAGCTGATATATGGATTCTTCTATTATTACATTAATAATTATGTTAGAAAAACAACACTACTTAAATGTAATTAAATAATGTCCTTCACATAAATTGTTCCTTCGTATCTTGTATAAAAAGCAACGAAATTTTAAAGGAAGATTAAAATAATTATTTTAAGTTTAAAAACAACAATTATTATCACAAGTGAGACTAGTCGTGGCGCAGCGGCACAAAGTGTGACTGTTAATCCGACTGATTGTGGGTTCGATCCCCACTCGAGGAGATGAAATATTTATTTAGATTTATATTTCCATTTCTTTGCTCTGGTGTCGAGGTAAAGCGCAGCGTGAGCTCTGCTACTCAACACGCAATGCCTCCAGAATTCAATAGAAAGAGGAGTACGAAGTGTCTTAACACTAATTTCCCTCTGTCTAACCTACTGTGTGCGGGATACAGCGTGAAGCTGA
The DNA here is from genome assembly GCA_018230605.1 of Heliconius congener. Lineage (NCBI taxonomy): Eukaryota > Metazoa > Arthropoda > Insecta > Lepidoptera > Nymphalidae > Heliconius > Heliconius congener. The sequence continues at coordinate 4,309 of DWAO01002258.1, read as the reverse complement.
AAACAAAAATATTACAAGTAACAGTTACAAGCTCTACGGACATAAAACACTGTTTGAAAATATCTTTTTTTCACGTATTCCAGGTCAATTTACTAAGGCGCAGTTAAGCGCATAATCCAGAGCCATTATCCACAATTTCGCGATAGGACGCTAGATAGCTCGGCCTCATCCTGTATGCCTCACTGATTATCTATCTCGTCTATCTGCATCCTCGACTTACTGCTTTTTCCATGGAAAGTTCAACTTTAACATATAACTCAAAATGAGTTAACAATACGATTTTATCTAAAATTAACAAATAAATTGCCTACTAATAAATAATAATCTTATATTTTATGTTTTACTTTATTGGATGTGTACAAGAAATTATCGAAAAGTATAATATCATTAAAAAAAATCTTCTTTTCCAAGTTCTCTTATAATATTACGCAAGTCTAGAAGCTGATTGTTTTAAATAATGTCTAAACTTTATTTAAATCAATCATCTTCACGGTATATCCCGCACACAGCAGGGTAGGCAGAGGGAACCTAGTGTTAAGACACTCCATTCTCCACTTTCCGCCGAATTTTTGGAGGCAATGCGTGTTGAGTGGCGGAACTCAACGCCGCACTTTTTATCGACACCAGAGCGAAGAAATGAAAATATAAATTTTAATAAATATTTCATTTCCTTGAGTGGGGATCGAACCCATAACCGTGACACCCTTGTGCTCCTGGGCCACGACGGCCTTTAGGCTTTATTTAGAATTAATTTAAACTTTATTAAGACGTTATTTAGACTTAATTTGGATCCCGCCCACATCTAATATTATTCTAAGAAACGTTAATAAGACTAAAATCTACACTAACAATATTCAAACAGATTTAACTGTGCGAGTACATCGTGATTCTAACGAAATCAACTTGGAGGTGTTGCGGCTTAATAACTTGCTTTATGAAAGTCAACCCGGCTAAGTGACGAACATTAATAAGATAGCTGGTTAATTAAGTAAAACAATGAAGGATAAGGAAGTATATATATATATATATATATATATAAAAATTTACGTTTGACATTCGAAATAAATCAACGTGAGTGGAAAGTTCAGAAGATCTCAAATCAAATAAAAGTTATCGCTGTAGAAGAAATAAGTACCCAAGTTGTTTCATGTCGTCCGCCTTTGTTCCTTATAACGAGCTCCCATTCGGCGAGACCAAGTGTTAAAGGCCTCTGAAGCTATTTCGTGTACCTACGTCTCAAAGGGGATTTAGACTACGTCCAAATTATATTCATCGGAGACGGATCTAGTTATGTTTGTTATATTATTGTGTTATTTATTTAATTGTTGACAATTATCTAATTACATTTCATCAGCTCATACAGAGCTGGAGATTTTTGTGTAATTTAATATGTTTAATGACAACGGTTACTGGTTATATGATATTCTAATATATTTTAATAATCTTTTCTAAAATATTTTCGATTTCATTTATATTGTTTTGCTATATCTAAGAGAAAGTAAAAATAAAAAGTTCACTGCATTCGAGAATGGTGCAAATATATGCGTTGTAAGAGTATTAAAAAAATACATTGTTTATGTTATGTAATTTAAAATAGTCACCCGTCGTTGTAACAGCACTTGTTTAACTTCTTTTCATGTCACTAGTTACAATGACGCAAAATGTTTACATAAAAGGATTTTCAATAAACAGATTAAGCACTGCATCACACTGGTGCCGCAACCCTAAGTGGGTTTTATGTAACTTAAATAAAAATATACAGCCGATTTGATAACCTTCTTTTCTTACAGAAGTCAGTTAAAAATACATATTTAACAAATAAAAAATAACCGTTTATATAGTACTTAAGGTTACTTTTTATTGGCCTAATGACTACCTAAAACTACTACTTTTTTAATAAATGCCCGGAAATATTACAATTAAATACTTAAGACCAAAAATGTAAGACTTTTATTGTTTTTTCGATTATTGTTAAGTTTTTTTTAAATATAATCATAAAAATATAAATAATTCTTTAAATCGTAAGTAATGCAATAGTATTCACCAAAGTAGAAATCGAACCTATTGTAATTGTCCTCATTAACACGTCCCACGCCATGGTAGGCGACATAACAAAAAAAGCATAATATCAAGGTTGTCGATATTACGGAATAGCAAAAAGTTAATTTCATTGTTGCCATTACTTAAAACCAATATATGTAAGTAAATCTTGATAAGCGTATGGGTAAAAAACATAATAAGATTACGACACCATCTCAATGATGGGAATGTTGCGACAGGTTAGTCCGCGATTGTGTTGGTCTCGGATATGATAATGGCGGTTCCACACGACGTGGGTTTTTTGTTTGGTAAATGTCTCTTTTTTTTAATAATTTCCACCGTAATAATGTTGTGTGTTGCCAGTAATTCTTTTTTAATATACCCCGTTTTGTGCATATTTCGATGGTCCCTATTTAAAATATCGAAAGTGAAAAATTGCATGTTTTATTCCTCTTTTAAATTACTAAGAAAAGTAGTTTGATTTTTTTTTTATATTAAAAAAAAGTAGTTGTTTATGCAAAACAGCATTTATAGATATTTTTTTTTCATTTTCGTTCCTTACCTAGGTAAGTCGATTTGTGCCATTAGAAACAGTTTTGTTTAAGTTAGTAAGAAAATTTTTAAATTATTATTTAATAAAAGAAATGCCTGTTACAAATACTTTCTGCATTATTATTTTTTTAAAGAAAAGAAGATATGCTATTGAGTTGTGAACATAGCCTAATTTACATTATGGTGCGGCGGAGTTACGTGAAGATTTATTATTTAGGCTGTTTCACAATAGCCGTGGCGTGTGTTGTGTGGCCTGTCAGTAGGATTTGTATATTCCACTATTATATGAGAATGCGCGGTCGCTGCTGGGTCGCGGCGTGACCCTCCTATTATTAAGGCTTACATGAAAATAGATATTCGCAGGCCCTTTGTTCGGAGTTCAACAATGTTGAAGTAGCTATCCTTAATAGTCTTTCCTAAATTGAAATATTAAAATAATTTAAATTACCATCTCATTATGCCAATCGTGGCATCGGGGCACGTGCGTATAAACGCGATAGGTTGGGGGTTCGATTCCTAGTCAAGGAAATTAAATATTTAAAATTTTCATTTTCTTCGTTCTGGTGTCGAGGCAAAAACGCGGTGTTGACGGAACCACTCAAAACTCAGAATTCGACGGAAAATGGAGAATGTCTTAACACTAGACTCCCTTTCCTGCTACTTGTGGGATACAGCGTGAAGATGAAAAATAATAATAATAATAATTTAAATTCCTATCTCATTATGTTTCAAATTTACAGTTGTTGTACTTGTTGTATCGATTTTTTACTGTAACAATAACACTCTTTACACGTTGTGTTTTTATAATAATAAGAATTAAAAGGCTTAAATGTTTCCGTCAAGTATTTTAGCGCTTCGGACAGAGTTTGCACTTTATACATTTTTAAATGGAAAGAATCTTTGTAAAGTAAACATGACTTGAAGATTTTCCTTGGGTGGTTCATCGAAAGATAAATAAGTAAATCTTTTTGCTTTGCTCTACTTCCTAACATTGAGATTAATTTTGGTACTCAAGTGTATACTCTTTTCTCTTAAATCGGCGTGTATAAGAAACATTACGCTTGTCACAATACTATACATTTTTTGCAAATAAATTCCTTATTTCTTTAGAAACTGACAGTATTTAATATTTATAAATAAACTTTACGTTCCGTTAAATTGAATATTATTTAAATAATTTTTGAAACATAACGCAATGCTAAAATGAAATTAATAAAACTATGGTTAATTTTTCGTCTTTTTTTCATGTACTCAGTTATAATTACAGAAAAACCACAAAAATAATTTTAAAATTTTTAATGTTCTGCTACTGATGTTTTATAAATATGTAAACGATTATATCTAGAAAGTATTATAATGTGTTAATATTTTATTCAAATTGCCTTACATATTAATACTGGAGAAACGTCTCATCTCTACAGTTAAGTTCGCTATTAATAGAAATGCAACCGGTTCTGAAGTAATGTTACCTCACTTTATTTACTATATATAATATAATCGTAGGTAACGTCTGGAACTCGTTACATGCTTGACCTTTAACAATTATACACGCAGTTTTAACCGTTGCGACGTCTGACATCTTGACATGTCTAGCCCGTTTCGCAGTCCTTCAATGTTAAAAAAATATTATCTTAAATATAGAAACGCACACAGCAGAGTAGACAGAGGGAACCTAGTGTTAAGACACTCCGTTTCCCACTTTCTGCCGAATTCTGGA
>DWAO01002257.1:0-16423 GCA_018230605.1 Heliconius congener | reverse complement strand
ATATTTACTTAAATTTATATTTCCATTTCTTCGCTCTGGTGCCGAGGCTAAGCGCCGCGTTAAGTTCTGCCACTCAACACGCAACGCCTCCGGAATTCGGCAGACAGTGGGGAACGGAGTGTCTTAACACTAGTTTCCCTCTGCCTACCCTGCTGTGGACGGGATACAGCGAGATGCAGATTTTTTTTGTACTACAATATTATACAAATTTTAAACAGTGTAATACTGTTTAAAATTTGTTGCAGTATTAAAATTATTGTAAAGCTCAGTAAATACTCCACTAGGGTTCCTTTAGACTTGTATATAAAGTCTTCTAAATTAACGACATAAAAATAAAACTTATAAAATAACTAAAGGAATAAATTAACTGAATACATGCCACCACAGATTATTGTATGTTTTACAAAGAAATGCTAACAGTGAATATGAAATAGCGCTCCAGTTGGCATCTGGAATTGCTTCCTTCCGTCGCGTCGACAGGCAATGCGGAAATAACTGACGAGGAGGTCCCGACAATCACAAATGACTGGGAAATGGACTAAATCAACAGGTCGAAGTAATAAATGGTATAGTTTGATAATCCGTCTTGCATTTAAATAGTATAATAATATTTTTTATTGTATCTTACCCAATATATTGTATTATTATGGCGTTGTACACTCGTTAATTCAAGCCTGCTATAATTCGAACCTCTCTATAATTCAGTTATCACGAGTTCCCTAGAAAATCTCTTTATTTTTCGAATTAAATCAATACATTTTTGTCAACTTTATCGAGTGTAGTGTGTGTGTGTTGTATTCAAAAAAAATAGCATAATATCGTAGCAAAAATACGCGTTAACTGGAACCCGAAGGCGACCAACCCTCGACAATTCGAAGTTGCTGAGAGAAAGAAAGAGAGAAGGAATACAGAATTTGTAGAGGTAGTTACCTCATATATTGAGACAAGTTTAAACTTGTTTTTGTAATGATTACTTTAATACACACTTAATATACAAATTTTTGTTCTATTATAAAAATCTAAGTAAACTGATTGGTTATTCGTTCGTAATTGATCTACGTCATGCGTAAGTCCTCTACGTAACTACATAAGTAGAATCTTTTTGCTTTTCTCTGAAAAATTTCTAACCATTTGAAATTTCAAATACTCCATAATTGGTAATATATTAAAGGCCCCTCGAGTTTCGAATTAACGAGAGTCAACTATATATGTAAATAATACAATACTTAACAAAGTCGAAAAAAATTACTTTGTAACAAATCATTTCATTCTCTATTTTAAAATACCAAAGACATTGTGGTGGTGGATGGCGGAATTCAACTGGTGAAAAATTCCAGGTTCTCAAAGACAATTCCTTTCACTTGATAGTTAACTACATCTATCAAAAACGTTTAGAACTAGTTCAGATGTCATTAATAACAATATGAAAGAAGCAGATGTGCAGTACGAGTTCAGACGAAGACAGGATGTCGTGCACCTGTGCAGGAACCCGGGTAATGCGTTAGCAAAAACTATTTTTTTTATGTTAAGTTATTTGCGAACCATATCGGTATAAGAAAAAGCAAGCAAAAAATGCATATTTACAATAGCAATGACCAATTTCTACAATAACAGGTATGTAGAGATAAACACACAATGAACTACTTTATGGACAAAATATAAAGGTGTATTCGTCAGCAATATCCAACGTGTCCTATTTAGGTAATTAAAAGTTATAACAAACAAGTCGATAAATAATAAAAAGAGCATTTACAATAGAGTTTTAATATAAAAAAAAACAAGAACTCGGAAAAAAACGAAGTGATGAAAGATTAAAAACTGTAATGAAAAAAGAGCAAACTATATAGTTGTTTTTGTTCATAATACTGGCGCTATGTTAGCAATAAAAAATTCCTTAGATAATCACAAAACCCAGCACATGTTGACATATCTCATTAGCGTTTACGCTACGTAATTATCTTAATCCCTTTGTTTAGATAATAATAGTAAATACAGCAGCATTACTTTGCCTCTATTATAAAATGTTTTTCCTACTAGAAAAGTATTTAATTGCATAATGGCTGATACTTTATGAGTCACTTTAAATAAAATATAACGAAATATGACTTTATTTATATGTTTAATTACACAGCTACGATTGAGCCAACCGTTTTAAATTGTTACTATAATAAAATTTCTTTATTAGAGCAATAAGTTATATAATAGTGTATAATAACTTGGTTTAAGGTTATTTCTCAAAGTATACTTATTATATAATACATCTCACTCAAACATTTTCGTCAAGAACGATTACGGAAGCAGGGTTTCCTTCTTTAAGAAAAGATATAACACGCCCGTGTCACCTTGCGATCTTAGAAGAATCTTTTGAAGAGGCACAAAGTGCTTTCACAAGGGCTTTACAATGGACAAAGACGCCAACGTCAGGCTGAAGGTACACTTAACATTTCAGCCCTGAAATGGCTACTGCTTTATATTAATCTACGTATGTACATTTCACTGTTTTTGAATTCTTTTAAAATTATAACGAAATAAAGACAACATATTTATATATAAAATATTTTGTGGTCATGTATGCTTATATTTTTATATAAAATATATTATATATTTGTATAAAGAACATATACATATATACAAATCAAAAGTATTTTTAACGTATAATTGCAATATAACAGAGTAAAAGTCTATGATTTTTTTATAATACACAATATACTCTTAGGTAATAAATACATTTATGTAAGAAATAATGATGGACATGACATATACATATGTATGTCAGAAGTGCATAAATTATATCATTTCAAAGCAACGGACTGTCGGAGTCTCAACTTCTCATCTACATATATTAAAATAATTTCATTAAATACTCACACTTTCTGATTGAACATTAGTTCTCTATGCAAATCCATTCGTACGGGGTTCTCTAAACAAGGGTTGGGCAAGCGGCGTGGGGCGATCAGTCCATCGCCGACGCCCTCCCCCTCTTGTACCATCTCCACGGCTCCCAGTCTTGTTTCGGACAGCGTGGGACTAATGCCCACGCTACCAAACTCGCTTAATGTACCCACTGCCAGAGCTGTAAAAAAAATAAGACTATTATTATTTTTTTACATGTTAATAATAAATCACCTTGACACGCTTAAAACTAAAACTTAATTTGTATATAGTAAAATGAATCATATTGTCTATTATTCGATTCGCGGGACAGCGTTGCACGAATGTAATTAAAAATTATTCCTCTAAAATTCATTCACAATTCTTTATTAAATAACATCACAATGGTTTCAAATGATTGTATGTAACACGGATTTATATTAAAGATCTTTTTTTAAATATATATTATTAACATAATTTATATACTTGCATTAATATACAGCAGCATAGCATATATATATATATATATATATATATATATATATATATATATATATATATATAGACAAGGACAGCAGCAGCATTAAAAATCTTAATATATGTGCTGCTAGAATTTTAGTATCCACAGATCACCTTAAGTGTAAAACAAACGATTACGTTATAAAAAGAACCTTGTGAATCAGCGATGATATCATCATCATTAGGATACGTTTCGCCAGTTACCACATTCCAGATGCATATTATAGATTTTTAATTAATACGTTATTGTAATTAATCTAAGTAATAAATAAATTAATTAGATTAATAATGCTATTAAGTATTTATAAACTATAAATATAAATTTTAAAGTTAAAAAACTTAATAAAAATGTTTAGTTCCCCTTTTGTAAATTTAGTAGGTAATTGAAGATTAACTATAAAACAGCGTACTACTATTTATATTTATTATACATTTAATTTATAAAAAAATACAAACGAAACAAATTTACATTCCTTGATTGAGGCAACACACCAAGTCAAGAATAATTTAGACGTTTTAATAAAAAAATATACACATAATATAACCGATGATTTTTATTTTTTTACTCGTTTTGTCTGTTCGTCTCTGCGTTCTCAGAAACGGCTTAACCGATTTAAATGCAGTTTTCACTATTGTATTTTGGCAAATGTTTGTTTTCTTACAATCCGTCCATAAATAAAAACTTATAATTATAAAGTTTTTTTTTTTTATAAAATTGCTTCAGTCTCGTCATTATGAATATTGCTTCGTAATCGTCGGGCAATCTGATAATATAGATACGTCGCAGTTAGCGATGGTTATAATAAATAATGTTGTTATTATTATTTATGCTTACTCTCCTTTCATGTAAGTATCTATTAAATGAGGATGCCGTAGCGCAGGGGTACAAACGTGCGATTGTAAACTCGACGGCTGTGGGTTCGATTCCCACTTGCTCTGGTTCGAAGCGAGATTCGACGCGGCGCGCCGCCGGTAACGGCGTTGAGTTTCGCTACTCAACATTCTATGCCTCGAGAATTCGGCGAAAAGTGGGGAAAATATAACGAAATTGTCTTAGGTTATGTAAAAACCACGGAGCATTCAAAATCGATTATGGCAGTAAAATAATATCGAAAAATTCAGATAGGTACACAGAATTTTTCTTATAATTTTTTTCTCTACAAAACACATTGTCACGTAAAGTCCTTTGATATTTTAACACACTTTAAATAACCTTAAATTTAATTATCGGTACACAAAAACTAATTGTATTCAGTTTTGAATAGTCAACATGTATATCATCCGAGGTAAGCACTAAAGAGTATGAATGAATGTACGATTTTTATCTATATTTCATATTCCTCGTTGAAAACATAATTAAAATACGGTTTTTGCTTTTCCATAAAAATAAAGCACTGCTCTATACTAGAAATGTGTTCTGAGGGTAACTGAACTCATATTGCAACTCAAATAATATTTAACCACCGGCTCCTGGTTCGTTATGGCGTGCCATGACCCCGTTTCCTGCGCTTTAAACAAATGAAACTACTAGTTATTTACTTTTAAAAAACACTTACCAAAAGAGAGTTAAAGTTTATCGTTCGGTAAAAATTGTTACTTTCTGTTATACAATCATCGTAAAATATTTAGTTAGAGTTTAAATTCAATACTTGACCAAAACGTTTTTATTTAATAAAGTAAAAGCAAGATATGCAATGGTTGTATACAATAAAATTATATTGGACGATTTTCATAATCTTAAAATAGGAAATATAACTTTAATTAATGTAATTAACATAAGCTGCATGCTTTTTACTGTTTTTAACGTTGCATTGAACGTTGAGTGAGAAATAACAGTATTTTAAATATTATCATTTCCCCGAATGGGATTCGAAGTACAGTTTTAGTTAACCGTTGTTCCACTGCACCACAACAGCATCGATGTAATAATCTTCCATGTAATAATTGTTTATTGTTCTTGATATTTCAAGAACAATAAAGATTGAATAAAAAAATAAACAAGGAAATTGAATAAGAAAAAATAACAATTAAAAAAATATTTATCATAAAATAACAAACTACACGAAAATGTCATGTGTGATTTAAGGCTATTTCCACATTGTATGTATAACGAACAGCGAAAAAAATACGTTCTTTATTTTTTTTTATTTTCCGCAAATTTTAAAACACTGCGTGTTGTACGACGGAACGGAACTTAACGTCACGTTTTGTGTTTATAAATATTGGCACGGAAGATTTTTTTTAACTTTACGCTGTACCCCGCATACTCCTGCGTGTTGAATAGGAGAACTCAACGCCGAGCCATGCCTACTTACCAGAGCGAAGCAATAAAAATATCAAATACTTAATTTCCTCGAGTGGAATAGAACCCACAATCATCATGTCACGCTTGTGTGCCACGACGTCCTCAGAAATGTAAAAAAAAATCTAATATAATAGATCATCTCGGTGTGAAAATTGAACTTACAAACATCGGTCCAGACATGTCGTTAATACAATAGTAAAATAGTAACACATTAAGCATATATCATTTAATTTACTTTATATAAGTAAAAATACGTTTCGTGCATTATATTTAGCCACCACTTTCACTCTTCAAATAATAACAAACGCTTCATTTCAGTGTGAAATTACGACGATCTTGTAATATTAGCGCGGGCTTGAGGTACCTACATTGATTGCAATACGGGAAATAGACGCTACCGGCTATGCATTGTGAGTTGTGTCGGAACGAACGGACGTTTACATGACAAAATATACGATAAGTTAGTTAACTTGTGTGATGTGTGAACATTACAGCTGTAATTACTTGAAATATTTATAATAGAAAACGTTTATATATAAAATTCTAATTTTATTTAGTTTCTACTTTGTATAGGTTTTCTTTCTTTTTTTATGTTTCTTATTAGGTATAATTTGTAGTATTTAAGAGAATACAATACAATTATTTTAAATGTTTTGAATATATATTTTATTTTAAATAAAGAATTGACATAATTTTTTGACATTATTTTATCTATTATAAGAGTTATTATATTGAAACAGTTATAACCAATTTATTGTGGAAAACAAATGGAACAGTAATGTACATTGTGTAGACAGACATGGTTTATAGGCGGCTGTGTAGTACACCATAAATAATATAAAAATTTCATCTATAAAAATCTAAAAGGAGCGCCCTTCAAAGGATATTTACGTTAGCTTACAACGTTGCTATAGGGCGCGCTTATTGAACCAGTCTTCGGTGAAGGTCGTCGCGAGCAGGTGCCAGAGAAGTCTCTATCAAGGTCTTTCGGGGGTATTTACTACGTACACCTACATATGTGTGCAAGAAAAAGTATGCATTCAACTTGGTTTTCATAAAATAGTGTTTAATTAGAATTCACCTATTTGTGTTATTTATTAACTTTTTCCGTGACTGACATTGATGGTTTGAACATAAAAATAATTTCAATATCAATATTAACGTATCATCTTTAACGGAACATAAGTTGCCGAAGTTTACTTTATATCGTTTATTGGAAAATCTTCCTTTTTTATATGTATAAACTTTATATGTATAAAGTAGCAGTAAATAATAATTGGATTGTATGAACTGTAAAACCACCCTTGGCAGAGTTAAGCGGTGGGATGCGCATAATAAGCTAATAAGGCGTATTTTTATAGGATTGATTTATTTATATTCTTTGTAAAATACGTTCGCACAAACTTTATAGAGTCACATCTAAGCTATATCTTGGACCTACTGGTACACAAACATTTTGAACGACAGAGAAATATTTTTAAACTAAAGATATAGGCTAAAAAAACATGCAAATATTTTTTTTATATCGATAAATAAAAAAAATCTATATTAAACATTGACATTATACAGTTTTCATTCATAGATGAATTGCAGCGGAGCGACCCCTGACCTTTCACTATTTTTAGACCCCCATCCAACGTATTGCCTCAGCAAGGTCGCACCACTGCTCATTTGCTGAAACAATTGACGTCACAACACGTCTAAAGGCCACGCCGTCAATCTTGTTATCGACATGCAATAGAATCACTATGATAATATAGGATAAAAATCCTATTTACATTGAAATGAAATTATTACTAACAAACTACAATTATGTAAAACGCTATTGTTAAAAAACTCCTGCAGATGATATTATTTTGTATACATTCCGTCAAGATTTTTCATATTTCCTCGCTTTCAAGTGTCACCTGACGTATGAAAAACTGTGCCTATTCAGTTCCTGCATAAAATTGCTTGATGTTTTTCCTCCATCTTTATTAGAGGTGGTATGAAAAATGTTCTTTGCAACTTATCTAAGCCTTGTAACTCGTAAGTAGAAAATATATAAAAGTAAGTTTATGTAAGTTTAATTATACACATATGTACATAACATACACATACCTATAATATATATGCGCTCATAATTAAAATCAATTAGAAATTTTATATGCTTGTCACTATAACCAAAAAGCACCACTTGCTACAATAAAGAAGCAAAAGAAGAAGTTGTCATTATAAAATATATGAATTTACTATAAACTATGATTAAGTTAATTTAAAAGTCACTATAAAAACGTACTTTACTTACTTGTCAGCATTAAATCCTGTATACTTTCTGCTTAAGATCATATAATGACATTGTAATGACGTTTTAATGGAAAATAAATATGTAAATAATATTATTGGCTGATCTATTATAAAACTACTTAACTTGATTAATCGAATCAGTGCCATCGTGGACAGGATGATCCCTACCTAGCGATAAATTAATGTGGTAAGGATATTCGATACATTAATGGAACGCAAACGTGCCCTCAGTAGGCACGTTAAATCTATTTTTTATTTTTTTCTAAGCTAATCATGGTTATATCAAGCAAGCAATAAAACCTATTTTTTTAAGTCTACTATAAATATATTATATTATAAATTTCTAGTATCACAAGCAATTGTTATCATTTGTTTTCTATTATGGATAAAGTTTTGTGTGTAGTTTTAAAATATGCATTAAGTATGTTATCATTTGTCGGGCTGTCAATTGTGTCTGACTGTTATGAAACAAAAACAAACAATATATTTTTTTAAGGATTTTATATTTTACTATTTCAGCGAGCAAGAGATAAGAAATAAGTGAGCCCACTGGTTACATGATTATATTTAATATTGATTATTTTATTTATTATTTATAGCAATGAACAATTAAACCAATGTAAGTGTGAATATTTTTTTAAGTAATTGCTATCGGATTTTAACGAGTTGGTGCACGCAACGCCAAGAAAAACTATGAGAACTGGAACAAAGCAGAAGTGGGCCAGCCTTCTTTTAAGCTTCAATCGTTCCACATTTTGTATTGCGTCATTAATGGGAATTCCTGAATATAGTGTATGGTTTGGGTAATCATGATGAAACGGGCAAAAGTCTCTAACAATAACGCTTTAGTTTTAGGTATCGATAGAAATACGTCGTAAAGAAATATTGTCTAGAAAAATTTTTGAAAGTAAAACGTAGTAGCCGAGTCGTGAGTTAACAGCTAATAAATTTTTAAAATATGGGGAGCATATTAAAGTAGCACTTAAAAGCTTTGTCTAATAGCGTCTTCGTTTGTATAAATTTAGACTTTATTATAATAAAAAAAATGTTCATTATTGGGGAACAACAATAATTTAAAAATACTGTACCTAAAAAATATTAAGTTTTACTGTGTACCTTTATAGGTGATGACGTCAAGCAATCGCTGAATCCCCTCAGATCAAACTACGATTCTGTGAACAAGCCACTTCCTAATGCGGGCGTATATGAGTAGCTATAAAAATTCATGACAGCTACGGCATTAAAAGTGAATTTTCTGTATGACTTAAAGGTCGAGGTTAAATAAGAATAATCGAACGAACCTCAAGAAGTTGTCACAAGCAGGCAAGAGCTTAATCATTCTAATGAAACTAATAGAACTCCATTGTTTTAATTGGTCCGAAACAAATTCTGGGTCACTGTAGATACTTTGGGGATTTAGATAATGCATGTAGTGGGGTATGGTATGTTGTTTGAGAACAATATTATTTAGGAAAAATAAAAATATTAGCATCTAGCCAATAAAATCTAAACAAATTAAAACAATTTGTTACTGAGGTTTAGAGTAACATACAATCTACAGTGACAGACGGGTTAGAAACAGATAGGGTGGGAATAGTGAAGGGTTGAAAGCGATTTAGGGGACGTGGCAAGTTTAGATAGTCGGCTTACTTATCTATATTAGGATTTAGGACTTATAACTATAACTTTTTAACAAAAGTAGGGGTAGATCTTATCCTAGTCTATGTACGAGGTGATCCGGCGACCTTCCTACCTACATATGTATGTGTGTATGGCCACCAGGATTTTATTATCAATTTCATGAACATGAACGGGAATATTACTTACGAAAGTTGAATATGACTTATTTAATTTGTATGTATAAATTAGTGACAGTGAGTCAGTTAGTGGAAAACGTGAATAAGGTTTGACTAAAGGGACGCGCGTTGAGATGCGCCACTAAACTCGCAATGCCTCTAGAATCCGGCGGAGAATGGAAACGGAGTGTCTTAACACTATGTTCCCTCTGACTACCCTGCTATGCGCAGGACACAGCTTAAACCTTTGATAACATTTATAAATAAAATTACACCTTAACTAAGTGTATTTTTATAGCATAGTTTTAAATGAGCGTATAAATACAACACCTCCGTATTTGTAAACAAAGAGACGCATATGGGGCATAATGAGTAAACGCCGCGCGGCAATGCGTTATGCTTTGAAGTGGAAAAAATGTGCTCGTGCTATGTTTTGATAAGCTCAAGATGTAAATTGCTGGACAATAAGTTTTATATGTCAAATTATGGCACAAACCCGCGACTGTAAGTGCAACAGGTTGTGAATTCGATTCCCACTCAAGGAAATAGAATATTTAATATATTCATTTCTGCTCCGGCAAAGTGCGGTGCTGAGTTCCGCCACTCCAGAATTTGGTGGAATTTATGGAACGAAAATCCCTTAATGGGACACACTAGGTTCGCAGGTTCTCTCTGTCTACCCTGCAACGTGTGGAATACAACTTAAAGCTAAAAAAAACTATTACAAATATACATAATTATAATGTAATAAATAATCATTATATTATACGTACATCTAATACATACTAGGTTTATACCTACATATAAATGTTAAACTATTTAAAACCGCGTAATCCACCTCTAGGTAAAGTCAGTCGTATCTAAATATGGTGAATTATTGCAGCGTGCCTTATCCCGTAACCTAGATGCATGTTTATGCAGCGAGTGCCTTAATGAATGTTGCAATGAAATGCAATATCGAAGCTCAACGCATAATTTATAGCCATCAAAGAAACCTACGCCAGCTAGCATTGAACGATGTAGAATCTTCTATATTTATTCAAGTATAGGTATATATATAAGTTACAAAATATTTTAACTAATCTCTAAGTATACATATTGAAACGAGATTTTTTATTTGCCTTCGTCAAGTCAGTTTCTACTTTCCTCTATTAACCTACGTAACGAATTTTAATACGGTTTTTATTATCTTTAGATATCGTGTATTTGTTAAATAAGTATTTGGGAATAGGAAGGTACATTTAGAGTTAAATAATAATATCAAAATAAGCAACAGGATTAGAAAAATTATTGAATTGATTGACAATAATTGGAATGAGATGGAATCTTGTATTTATCAAAGGAGAGTAAACATTTTAAATGTGACATTGCAAAACATGAGGCCGTCATGGCACACGCGGCACTGCGTCGGAATGTAAGCGCGACAGCAGTGGGTTGAGTTCCCGCTCGGGGAACTTGACTGTTTTCATTTCCTCGTTTTGATGACAAGTCAAAGTGCTGCTTTGAGTTCCGCCACTAAACACGCAATGTCTCGAAAGTGGAAACTAGGGAACGAATCACCTTAACACTAGGTTCCATCTGCCTACCATGTTTTATACGGATTTTAGCGTAGAGTTATTTATTTAATTAAATTTGTGTTATTTTCTTAAATAGTATCTAATAATAAGCAATTTTAAAAGAACATAGGTAACGTTATTCATAAGATGCACTCGTTCAAGACTTCAAGCACTCTATGCTGTTTAAAAGATTTTTCACAAGGAAAACGAAGTGCTGCGGTACTAACTTCGATAAAAAGAAACAAAAATTAGAAATACAAACTTAATTCTGCTTAGATATATATATGTAAATATCTATCTGTTTTTAGATCGATATAAACGCAAAAAATGCAATCTGATGCTTAAGGTCCTTAACGAATTATGCGGTATACATCTTTAAATACAAAGTATTAGCTTGTTATTATAATATTAAAAAAAACTCATGACTAAATGAAATCAACATGAAATTACATTATTTCAAAAATCTCGAATTTGGGGAGAAAGCGGAGAACAGTGTCTTTCCACCAGTCAAACTGTATATATAGTCTATACCATGCAGGAAATAAAGCGTGAAGCTGTATTGTAATTTTATTAACTTGTAAAATACACTAATTTATATCAATGATAAAAAAAAGTATTTACTATGGTTATAAAAAATCGAATCACCTGCCACTTTGCAAATACAACAATATCGATAACAGCTGGAAACATCCCTCGCCACATTCATGGGCAGGGTTCTTGGGGCGTTGAACCCTTGAGGCAGACGAAGCTTTTCGCCACTCGCCCTACTTGCCGCCCGCCTAAAGTATGTCTATATCTAATTGTATAATAGACGACAAAACGAAGTTATTGCAAAATACTAATTCTGCATAATGTAATAAAATGGCCGAAGCAATTAGTACGAAAGTTGTTTCTTATATCAACAGAAATTGATAAAAGGCGGAACAATTATAAATTCTCGACGGTTATTCATTACTGATTTCACGTTTCCACTTGAGGATGTAACACTACAGGATGTTTTAAAAACTTAAGTGATGTCAGCCGCCAAAAATCCGTGCTTAAGAGCTTTCGTGATGCCAAGCCCTCTGTCAAAATGATACTTGCGTAGGGAGCCTTATTAGGCACAAAAGGTACTCACCTAATAAAACGCATACATTCATAAGGAAAGGTTTTTTAACGATAAAAAAAAATTTTACATTACTTGTATAGTTTTGTAAAATTTTTATAAACTTAAAAACATGTTTTATGTATAATTTTAAATCGCAGTACAGTGGGTTATATCGAAACGATGTAATATAGCCTTTAGCCTTAGTTGATTAATTTATTATTTAATACAAAATGTATTTTTAATTTTAACTAGTAGTTCTTGAGATAATAGCAGATTTCATTCCCATCACTCCGCACATGTTGCGATCACAGCCAATATTATTTTATCGTGCCTGAAAGGTGTGTCGCGTCAATGTGTATACTGTATAATACCTAATCTCCTGATAGCGTTTATATAACGATAATTATATAGGAAACCTCCTTTTCGAATGCATTACATATTTTTGTACAATCATTCATTAAAAAACAAACAGCACCAAAACCAAAAATTATACTCCCTTATTCTTCCCTTAATAGTATCTCCACTCGAACATTGAATTTTTGCTAGATTTCTTTTTAATGTTAGAGTACTACTACATAGACATTATACATTTCATAAAGTTGCAATTTGTTGATAATTAATATAATAAAATATTTTTTTAATTCTAAGTCGTATATCACTGGTATTATTTAAACTCAGATTCCTTTTTTTTATAAAGAATTTACCCCACTACATATTTTTTGATTCTTAATAACTTACTAGTGTAACTAATGGGAGGCACATCCTATCTTATTTCACATTTCTACTAAAGCCTATAAAGTAAATCTTATGAAAAAGCACATGAGCTTATCTTTAGATCTAATTAGTAATAAAAATTAGAAACATGTCCCAGCAACAGGTAAACTTTACCGACAAACAAAACATAAACAGGTTTCAACTATAAGGTGATTATCTCGGATAGCAGGTTAGCTCCGCTCTCGTAAGGAATTACAACAAACGCGTAATGGCCGTGTCGTAACCGCGACAATACCAACACTTTCTTATGAAGCTGGCCGCAGACATTATGTTTCATTATATGAGAACTCTTAAACAGTATATTGATTCTTAAAATAACTATAACTAATCCTAAAAACAGAATAAAGTTAGCCTGAAAATTATGTCATCAATTTCACATACATTTTCTTGCGGAGAGATATTTACGTTCATTTTATGTTAAAAAAATCTAAAATTATTATATTTTTCATTTTTTAATAAACTAAGAGGTATCAGTAAATACAAACTGAATCAAATTATTTTCGCCATATTATATCACTTACGTAAACCGGGTTACTTCCACATAATATCTAAATCAACATATCATTAAATACCAATATAGATATCATTTAATAGAACTCATAGTGTCTTAATATATCATATCTATGACATACTAAAAAAGTACAATAGTTCCATTAAACTATAACTATATTAAAACTTATTTGTTCATCAATCGACTTTGACAGCTAAGTGGTTTTGATAGTGTATATTTGAATATATCAGATTTTTACTATATTCTTTTCTTTTTTTTTCAGCTTCTCGCTGTATCTCGCACACAGCAGGTAGTGTTAAAACACTCAGTTCGCCACTTTTCGCCGAATTCTGGAGGCATTGTGTGCTGAATGGCGACACTCAACTCAAGAAAGTAGGGATCAAATCCACAACCAGTCGAGTTTTCGATTCAAATGTAATAAATTTAGCCCAGTAAATACTCCCTAAAAAAAACAGATATAAAAAAAACCACCCAGGTCGCTCTATCCTTTCAAACCAGAAATACGCACAGCGCATTGCATTACAACAAGTATGAGGTGCATACGTAATGCAGTGTTTGACGTTTGACATGCAACTCGCAAAGAGTAACTGTTGTGTCGCATATGTATATGGACCGCGGTTAAATAGTTCCTTAGATATTACAACATTGTGATACATACACACATGGTAAATATATGTATCTGGGCGACGTGAAAATTGCAAACATGTGTTATGTATTTTAAATAGAAGCCCTACGGCGAAAGTGAACGAATGTGTCACATTAATTTACAAAGTTTATGTTTGTATACCGAACTCTGAACCAAGTAACTTCTATCTAATTGGTATTAGATAGGGCTATTGATAACTGAATCACGTCCAATTAATATATTTAATTAAAACGTTTTAAGATATAATATAGATAGCAAAAGAAATGTCGTCATGTGAGCCGTCGTGGCGAAGAAGCACAGTATCTGATTTACAGTTACAGACAAGAGCAAGACGGGCTCGCCCACTGAGAGTTCCGTAAAAAAAATTGCGATCTTTTTTCTGAAATTCAGGCTTAGCTTAGCCAGAGCCCTTTTATCTGATACCTATTAGCGGCTTAAATAATTTGAATTTCCACTCGATATCTTCAAGCGTTCCTGAGATAAAGACTCTTGACAGACAGACAGACGGACAACAAAGTGATCTTATGAGGTTTCCTTTTTTCCTTAAACAGTACGGAACCCTATTGGCCCTGATAATTTTAATACGTTTTTAAATTAGAATATTATTTTATAATGTAGTATTGACCTATAATTTTACAATAGATCTCTTTTAACAATAAATGTGAGACCTCTATATATAAAACGAGCTGATAGTGTTAATGAATGCTGGTTGGTTCTCTATCGGTGTGAACGGTGAGGAACGAGACTAATCGCCCGTACGTACGTGACTTGAGAACAGCGCATCATTCTAACCGACAAAGCTAATGAGGACCCGCCGACAAAGTTCATCACCACACCTGCATATAAGAGCGTACGTATACTCTACTGCTAAAATAAAAAAAATTATGCAACAATATTTTAACAAAAATATACAAGCCTTATTGTCAAGAATTGTTATTTATTATATATAGTAGAATAATGTCGTGCAAGAAAGTCAAATTCGGCGGTGGCGAAAAACGATGTTGTAAACAAATTACACATAAGCCTTGTTAAGATACATTGTTCTTGATTTCAGTTGTTCATAAGAATAATTGCAAAACTAAAAAAAGTGAATGCCCACTAGTCAGCATGATGGGTGCAACAATAAGTATCAAGTACCTCGTGACACAGATGCAGTACGTCATAGGGATCGAATGACATGCCCACGAGGTATGAAAGCACCTGGTCTACGTTCTTTTGTTTCACTCGCGTTTATAGCACGTGCACTAAATGACAACTAGCCATGGTGAAACGTACGTCCTTATGAATATGCATCGCCATAATTATCAACGCTAGGACACTTTCGATCGTAAAATGAAGCCTGACCCAATACGAGGCCTGATCAGATCCGGATTGTCAGAGATGATATGGTAAAATGAATTGAAAAAAAAAAGGATTTTAAAAAGGTCCCGCTGAGTTTCTTGCGCCGATTCTCTTCAGGTCCGGGATATTAACTTTAGCAAACTGGTGGTAAAATATTTGACGTTCAAATAATGAAGCATGTAACTTCTTATTGTGAATAAAATTATTTGACTTTGGCTTTTATGTGAATGTTTCTTTTGCTTCATATCTATACCATTTTCATAGATGACGAGCTTCTCTTGTATAGTAGGTGCTGTTTTACGAGTTCTCGCGTCGCACATCGCGAGCACCAATGCGCACCGAACCACACTGAATTGAATGGTTCACGCAGAAGCCGGGCAACGTGTCACGGCCACCTAACAGGATTACCTGTTCCACTGCGCAGGTAAACTGAACCTTAGATATGGGCCAGAAATACTTTAACCGGCTTATGATATTTCTCGGATTATGAGCAGACAAGCTTTATCCCACTCGACCTTTAAAGACGCTTAGGTTCAGGTTACACTTGGGATGTTCAATATATTATATTAACAGAAATGTTGTTTCTGTTTGTTAACTTCTTATAGTTAAACTATAGGGCGCGCGCGGCTTCGCTCGCTTATTTGCGCCCTTAGAGATGAATTCTAAAAAAAACATGAAACACGTGTTCAATAAAATATTTTTAACAGTCTGAATTTATTTTTTTATAAAAA
>DWAO01002256.1:0-16425 GCA_018230605.1 Heliconius congener | reverse complement strand
CTACCACACGTACTTTAGTCGCCTCTTACGACACCACCAGTACCAGGATGATCCTGATCCTGATCCTGATGATGGCCGGGATCACACGGCACAATGCCGCGCATTTACAAGTCTCTTATTAAAATAAAAGTTTTATTAAAATAAAAAACTTTTGTAAAACCGTAATTAAGTTATTCATATTATTTATTAAATAATAGTCGTTTTGTAATTTTTGTTTACACAAATATTTGGTATTTTTATTTTGGCCTTATTTTGTTTTTCACCTAAACAAGGTTTTCAGCCGAAACCGAAACCGAACGAAACCGAAACTATTTAATGAACAGTATAATAAGAGACTAACTGAAACAGTCGATAGAGGTGGTCGATACAGGTCATTACCCACTATTTTTGCTCTACATTGCAATGGTTCGTAGTTTTACCGTTTTCGAGACATGTATAAGCCATACAATTTTTTTTTATTAAATGTCAATACAATGGTTTGGTTTGGGCAATAAAATAGTAAAGAACATTTATTTTGAGGGATTTTTGTATTCTCTGATAAATTTATCACCAATTGTAGTTATTAGTTTGTAGTTATTGGTTTTTGCTAAAGGCCAGTCGTGGCGCAGGAGCACAAGTATGACTGAAAAAGAACTGGTTTTGAGTTCGATCACCACTCGAGGAATTGAACACGCAATAACTCCAAATATTTCTAATTATTTACAATTAGGAGCTAATAGGAGCAATAAAATGTATTTTTTACAATCTGTCCATTTGGACAGATTCCCGGAAAATCTGGGCAGGACTATGACTATAAGACTTTTAAGAGGAAGATTTATTGAACGTTAATAAAAGATTGTCCTGGTTGCTAAAAAAATTTTTTAATATATATATATATATATATTCATGACAAAAATATTTATTTATTGTATATTGGTGCTTTTCTAAAGATTTTATCAGTGAAATAGCTAAAAGTTTTTGTGTCAAAAATTTAAGCTGATTTGGCAAATCTGATAAATTACTAGTATTCAGCAAACAAAAGCTCTTCCATTCATTCATATCCTTCTAATAGAATTCCATTCATTCATATCCTTCTAATAGAAGGATATGAATGAATGGAATAGCTACCATGACGCAAAATGGCTGCTACCCAATGTATTTTTTAAAACTTTAAATAGGAAAAGTTTTGACTAAGTACATATGTCAAAACGTACTCATGTTTTATTTTTTGATTTAATGTGCTTTATAATGTTACGGCTACCAAACGCAAGGGAGAGGGCCTGGCAGTTAGTTTGGACATGGCGAAGGTCGAGTGTGGCATAGGGTGAATTTATACAAGTGGATCGCCCGCTTTCTCACTGGGCACAGCATCAAGGTTACTGTTGACTGTTTTTGCTCTGAATACATGCCCGTCAAAGCTGGTGTTCCCCAAGGCTGCACGCCGTCCCCTACGCTGTTTCTTCCGCATATCAATGACATATTAAAAGATTTTAGCATTCATTGCTATGCAATTGATGAGCACAGTAGCCGCTGTTTACTTCGGCCGCGGAAGGCTTTCTCTGAAAAACGGCGACCAATGCTGAAATAAACTTATTTCTTTAGTTAAAGCATCCTTCGGGAATATATCCTCATAAGGTGAAATGAACTTGGTTCAATTCAATCCCAAGCAGACACAAGTCATCCAAAATACTGCCCTGATAGCCGTGTACAGTATTAGCACATTGGGCCTTAGTATTTCAAGTGACTGCCAGTATCGTGATCACCTGGAAAGCAAGGCCAAGATGGCCTCAAAGAAACTGGGGGTCATCAATAAAACGAGACGGAACTTAAAAATATCGATCGGCCCTGTATAGGGTCCAGGTTCGGCCTCAAATTTAGTACTTTTCTCATCTCTGGGCTGGTGCACACCAGTATTAGCTTCATCCATTTGATAGCATACAACGTAAACTGCTTGACCTGCCATCGAATTTTCTAATCGCACAGTACGTCACAAACTCAAGTACCATCCATATCATTACTGTGCACTCCATTACTGTGTGGTTTCGCAGGGACTTCCTTCCACGCGCCACGCAACTGTGGTATGCCCTACCCGCGACAGTGTTTCCAGCTTGATACGACCTGGGTATCTGCCAAAAGCGCGTCTATTACCACTTTAAACGCCGGCAACGCCTTTTTCCTGAAAAAAAAACAAATCAAATTTAAACATTTTTTGGGACCTAGACTATGAAAATATATCCACGCAAAATTTATATGCATTTATTATGAAAAATTTTATTTTTATAATCAATAATAATGATTTTATAACTCGTGGACCACTACGACTTTTGGCCGAAACCGAAACCGAACCTTAAGTCGGTCACTAATAAAAAAATAAAAAATAAAAATGTAAAGCTTCCATTTGTTATAACAAATAAGCATATAAAATTTAAAAAATATATTATATACTGTAATTTTGTTTATATATTTTGACACAGACTGAGCGTCATCAGCGATTATGGTTAAGACTTTACGAGCCATAAAATTTTTACCATTTAATTTTTTTTTCACTCACATCCAAAACATGTCCAGATTTATATAGTTTTATACCTTTTATATCGTTTCGACCACGAATATTACTTATTTATATTTATATTATTTGATATTATTTTATTAATTTTAACCTACTTCTGTAAATAGTTATCAATTCAAATGTATTTTTTGCCATTTTTAACTAAAAAAACATAGGCTACACATAAGTTTAATTTTTTGTCCGACTATTGACCACACCAATATATTTTCACTCAAAAATTAT
Organism: Heliconius congener; assembly: GCA_018230605.1. Lineage (NCBI taxonomy): Eukaryota > Metazoa > Arthropoda > Insecta > Lepidoptera > Nymphalidae > Heliconius > Heliconius congener. Next base: position 13,655 of record DWAO01002256.1, on the reverse strand, counting down.
GCATTAAAATGCGAGAAAGAAATAGATGATTTATTTTTTTATTTAACATTTTATTTCAAGATCATATTCAGCCAAAGATTATATTTCGTGCAGAATTGAGTATTTAATATTTAGCCGTTAAGGTATTTTAGCTATTAAGTACTTGAATAAATAACAATGTAGTTATAAAATTATAAATAAATAACGATCAATTTTGAGTCGAACTCGCAAGCCAACGATTTCGTAGGAGAACGTAGCTTATAAATGTTGACAAAGTTAAGTTTCAGTGAGAGCATACCTCCTGCCAGTGTAAACAAGAACTACAAATATATTTTTGTTATCCTTTTTTTTACGTGATATCCCTGTAAAATATCAATTTTCGGTTTTTTTTATTGACGTAAGTTATGCCTTTTTCTCGAATTTAGTAATTGTAGGTTTATGGGAAGTATCCTAAAGGCTTTCATTCTAAATTTAACAAAAACGATACAAAAAACTCAAATCTTTTGATTCCGTTTATTACTTAGAACACTAGAAGGTATTTTTTTCTGTGCTTAAAGAAATTGTATTTGTAATTGTATTTTTTATATATGTATTTCAGCTTGATATCTCTCCGTTATCTTGAAATTAATGGTCTTGACAATGAAATGGTCTGTTCAATATTTGTATTTTTTAGTTTTTAAGGTCCGCTACCTCAAAAGGTAAAGGAACCCTTATAGAATCATTTTGTTGTACGTGTGTCAACACTATTTATCTCGAGGGACCGTAGCTCTTAATATCATATATTAAGAGCTATAGTCCCTTGCAGCGCAGAAAAAATCAAGGTCAACATAATCAAAAGATACGAACATTGTTACATCGACTTTAATGCATCTTGTATGAAATTCACCGCGTAATCAAAACCTATAGGGTACTTTTCGTAGACCTACAGTTACGAAATTTGGTACTAAGTGAGAAGTTACAATGCAAATAAAATGATTAAATGATTACAAAATGAGTAGGTACATATGCTCGCAATCTTAAGATTTCTGAAATTAGTACGGAAACCTCCTGAAAGAATATATTTTATGTTTAAGCTTCTTCATTCACCGCCATCTATATTTAATTGCTAGAACTTAGACACCAATTAAAAACAATTTTAGCTTTGTTTTATTCTAATAGTATAAGAGATGGCGTTATAATATAATTCATAACTTTATACAATGACAAGCGGCCGTCGTGGCGCAGTGGCACAGCGTAAGCGACGCGTAGTAAACGTGACGGTTGTGGATTCGATTGACAATTGAATAAAGAATGAAGTAGAAAAAATATTTTAAATTAATTAAGTAGCTGAACTCAACGCCTCGCTTTGTCAAGACCCTTACTCGACTGAGGATATGAAAATAGTACAAACATATGTAAATACAGGATTTCTATAAAAAAAACCTTTGTGGTCAATAGACTCATGAGATCGTTATAACAACGCTTTATCCTGTTTTGAAATATGCATGAAGGCAGTTTTCACACGAAGCGCTTAAAAATTACAATAATATAATTTATAGATACTTATTACAAAAAGTACTGAGTTGAGTTCCGCTACTCAACATTGCCTCATTTGAACATTTGGCTTTAATAACAAATTTTGCCCTCCTTTTTAGTATATATCTATACTAATATAATAAAGCGGAAGAGTTTGTTTGTTTGCTTAAACACTAAGATCTCTGGATCTATTGGTCTGATTTACTTATTTTTGGTTTTGTTTGAAAGCTACGTTTTTCAGAAGTGCCATAGGCTATATAATAATTATGATGTACGTATTAGTTAGCCTTAAATAACAAAATAACTATTATAATGAACGCCATCGAATTGCTTTAAGCGCGTGCTCTGCAAATATAGTAAAATATATGTCGGTACATTGTATGGAAGAAATGTTCTATTTTATTAGTTCTTAAAAAAAGACCTTGATATGGTATATCTATCTCTTATAAATAAGTCACAATAAGATTAATATGTAATAAATTTGTGATAAAAAAATTATTGAAAATTGCAAGGTGATATTTCAACGTTTTTTATTTGATACAGATATTGAAACTTACGAGCGAAAGTTATTGCATCATCACGGATTTTTTATGAAGAAATGCTTTGTCTTTAATAGCGGTTGTTATGAACATGGCAGAATAAATTCCATGTCAAATTAGAAAGAATTTTAATATATTTAGAATATATCGGAAGAATCTAGCTTTCATACAAAACAAAAATAATTACTTTGTTATTGTTTCCGACCAGTAGATCCAGAGATCTTAGCGTTTAAGCAAACAAACAATATATATATATATATATATATAGACGTATGTATATACGTATAAAATTGTGGATAATATGTTAAAAAAAGAAAAAAAAATCGGACAAGCCTATAGATGCTAGCTGCCAAATTTCATATTCTAGGTCCACCGAAAGTATCCTATTAATTTTGATTTTATAAATTCTCTTTATAGTGACGAAGTACGCGTTTTTTGTGTTATAAGCGGTCATATCTTTTTTTAAATAAATGTAGAAATATAGACAGACGGACAGACGGAGGTCAACAAAGTGATAAAGTGATCTTGTAACTCTTTTTTTCCTTAAGGGGTACGGAACCAAAAAATAGATAATTCATCGTTTATAAAGTGATAGAGGAAAACACTTTTCACCATTTTTCTTTTACATAAGTAAAAAAATCGACCTAAATAGAAGCTGTTCAGCGTGATGAGGACTTACTTACCAACGATATATAAAAATAGAGTAACTGACGCATCTGATCACAAACTATAATGGTCCAGTTATCCTGAATCCTAGTATTTTTAAACGGGCATATAAATAACGACGGTTATAAGGTAGATTTCCTGTCTGGAGAAAATGATTTAATTACATTTTCTTACTTAAATCATTGCGCGGCGTTGAGTTCCACTACTGAACACAACACAAATAAATTCTAAGCTTTGACTCTAATTTCAATAATAACGGACGATAAATGAAGGTAACTTTAAATTATTTAAGACTATTATTTTATTACACTTTTAGCCTTAACATTTCGGTTCTAAGCTTTCTCGGCTCAGTTAATTTCTTTGATCATCTGTCAACAAAAAAACTTTTAACTAATCCCAAAAAAAACTACGAGTTTCCAAGCCTAGTATAAAAAGGCCTTATTTGAAGACAAAATAACCACGCAGTAAACCGGTCGACATTAAGTATTAAGTCCTTTAAATGAACAGACATTTTTATATTTACTTTGTGCAATAAAAAAAAATAACATATATTCTAATAATAAGATAATGGTATTATTAATATAATAATAGTGATTTATAATATAAATTATATTCGTCTTATAAAGGTAAGAAACTTATATTAGCAGTTTCCATCGAATAAAAGTAGCTTTAATGTTTAACTGTAAATGCGACGGTTTTGTTTTTCATTAAATTTCCTCGCTCTGGTAGCGAGGCAAAACGCGGCGTTGAGTTCCGCCACTCAATACCTCAAAAGTGCGGCAGCAAGTGGGCAACGGAAGTGTCTTAATGGACTACGGAGTACCTTAACACTACTTTCCCAGGTTCCCTTTGCCTACCCTGCTATGTGCTTGAAAAAAAATAAACGGACTTTATATAAATACTCAGAAGAAGTATATACTGAGTTTGAAAGTTTTTTTGTTAGTTTTCGTCAAAATAATAAATTACAGAAACTTCAAGTTATGGTACTTTTGCTTGTACCGCATGATCCAATGGCAATAACTACCCATTGAGTATGACACATGTCGGCAGGTACAGTGCATAACATAGTTTATAGACTCCCTCAACAAATTAACTACCTATATACATATAATATCACACAAAAATAATATTTCAATTCGAATCAGTATTTCCTGAGATTAGTGCGTTGAACCAAATAAACTCTTCAATTTTCAATATTAGATATACATAGTTATTAAAAATATCCGCTTTATAAATGTGAAGGTCAACAAAGCAACGAGTCAAAACTTTTGTGTTTTGACTCGTTGCTTTTTTACTATATTGTTTATTTCTTGTAAAACAAGTAATGTTGACACATGTTACATGTAAATGTTAACTGTGAAATCATATATTGGAGTCGACAATACAAGGAAATCTAGTGTGGGTACCACGGATGTAACAAAAATTGTACATACTGTTTGATGCCAGAGCAATGAAATGAAAATATTAATAAATAATAATTCATTATCTTGAGTGGGAATCGAACCCACAACCGTATGTTTTGTTACCAGAGCCTTCATATGAAAATTATATATTATCCTAAGTGAGGATTGAATCCATAGCCGTCTCGATAATAGTCGGATACTGTGCCATTGCCCATATGGATGGAAAGTGAAGAACGCAGTGCCTTATCACTAAGTTCCCTTTATTTTTTGTGCTATTAGCCGAATACAACAAAACAAATCTGATGCAAAAAATATCGAACCCAAAACCGGCGCGTTTACGGTGAACACCGCTCCACTGCGACACGAGAGTTCTTACGATTTCTATCATTGTACAACTAAGTACTTTGCTTTGTTTGAGGAAAATCTTAAGAATTTATATTTAAGTTATTGTAATGTATGTATGTTTATATGCTACAACTAAAGAATGTTAGTCAGTTAAGTGATGTAAAAAAAATTGTTTGTTTTGAAAAATATGTCCGTCAAAAACTTGGACCGATCCTCAGGAAACAATTATATTTAAAGAATTTTTTTCCCTGCACAATCAGATACAGCGTGGCGTTGAATTCCGCCACTCAACCAAACAATGTCTCGAAAAATTGGGCGGACCGTAGAGAACGGAGTGTCAACACTAGGTTTATTATTCAAGATACAATGACGTCCTTTGCTTGACTTAAAGCTCTCTGACATTTATAGCTATTTTATATGTAAATTTATTATTTATTCAAATCTACAAAATTATTCAAGAATTTGGTAGACATACAAATAAAGAAAGTATAAAATTAGTATAAGAATATCTTTTTTAGAGTTCCTTTACTTTTGTTGAGTTCAAAATTTTACAAAAAATATAAACTTATACAAAGTGGAAGCATCTGCGCTCCTTTTACAGGAGCAGCATATAGGGCATACGGTAAAGTATTTCAAACCGAAACCTAAAAAATTAATCAAGATACCTAAACAGTTTATTTTATACCTAAACAGGGTATTTTTTTCATATCACGATGTTTATCCATACCTGTATTTCGTGTGACGCAGTTACGTATAGATACCAATAACGTAAACACATATTACTACAAAAATACTACTAAGTACTAACTACGCTACTTTCATTCGAAAAAAAACATACTAGAACGAGAAAGGGATATCTCTCGTTCTATTCTACGCAATTCAACATCGCCGCCATTACTAACGACTCGATTTCGTGAATGAGGCGTGTGCCGCGTTATCGCTTTGATAGATTTGTGTCTGTGTGCGTCATTCTTGACAAATGTTGTTTTATTTTATAACGATAATTTTATTAATTATTTTGTGTGAAAAAATGACTTTTTAATTTTTGTAAAAATTACTTTTGTTTTAATCGTATTAGGATTTGTATAGAGTAGTAAAATTGAGGTTTTATTTAAAGCGGTGATGACAAAAACACTGTATATTGTGAACCAGTTATACTTCTCGTTGACCTCCAATATTGAAATTGGTACGGAACCCTCGGTAGTTAGTGATTTTTTATTTATATTTAATTATGTAAATAAATAAGATGGATAAAAATACTATAGCTGTAACATAAGAAAGATAACTGATAATTATAATATAAAGAAGCAAGTTTTGCAATTAAATAAAAACATAAGGAAAATACGTAGAATTGATTAGTTTCTGTTCAACCCGCCTCATGTAGATCGTAATTGCAGATCGTAGTTGACGGGCAGGCGACGTTGAGGATTTTGTAAATTTTCATAGTGATATGTGCTTTACTGGCACGGTCAGAACGCCATAATCAAAGAATCAAACCAAATTTTCATACATTATCGATCCACAGTTAATTTTGATGTGGTTATTTGCTGTTTATTATTAATTCATAGAGGCCAGTGGTGGCATAGGGGCACTAAGTGTGACTGTAAACGCAGCTGGATGTGGGTTTGGTCCCGGCTCGAGAAAATGAAATATTTTTTAAAATTTATATATTCATTTCGCTCTGATGTCGAGGCAAAGCGCGGCGTAGAGTTCTTCCATTCAACACGCAATGCCTCTAGAATTTGGCGGAGAGTGGGAAATGGAGTGTCTTACATCATGGGTTTCATCTGCCTACCCTGCCGTGTGTGGGATACAGTGTGAAGCTGATTTCGTTAATTGGAGTTGGAAAAAGAAGAATAAAAAAAGAAAAAGATTTTTTAAAATTATTTTTTACTAGTTTTAGTAGCGGTACTTGAAACCGTCCATGCAGTCTAACCAACTAACCCATACGTTTTCATCAAATAACGTTGGAATTCTTTTGATGCCATGCTTGTCAAAATTTATATTTTGTTGCTAACATCTCTGTAGGGAGATTTTTACAAATTGAGTTAGATACCCAAATATAATGGCTTAGAATTATCATTTGGCGAGAGAGAATCCTTTGTATATTTTGAAGTACTATTCCACACTCAGGAACTTAGTATTTTTCTTTCCTAAGTGTGGAATAACACTTTAAAAATGTAAAAAATATTTTCTATTACTTATTTTATCCTGATATAAGAAATTTTATTTCCTTCACTTATGTCTACTTATAATTCGGTTTTGGCTTATTTTGATTATTTAGTCTTATAATTTCTTTCTAATCCTATTCAAATCTGTAAAATAATTTCATATCTAATAAATTTTCGTATAGTTTAAGCTTTTCGTATAGTTTAGAACAACATCGTATGGCACAGGATGTATAAAAATGTGTTTTTTGTTTTTTTAACGATATATATTTTTTTCAGGTACAATTATTTAATATTATATATTTTCTTTTCTATCATAATCGAATAACACAAAGATGTTGTTCGCTGTAAGCTGTCTTATTCTAATTATACAATCACATGAAGGCATCGCTCAAAATCGTAAGTAGAAATACTATTTAAGTATTATTTTTTTAGATAAAAGCTGTATTCCGCACATGGCAGAGTAGGCAGAGGGAACTTAGGAACTTAATGTTAAATCATTTCGTTCCCATTAAAACACTCTTGTTACCCACTTTTCGCCGAATTCTCAAGGCATTATACGTGTTAAGTGGTGCAACACAACGCCGCGGTTTGCTCCGTTACCGTAGCGAGGAAAATACAATTATTAAATATTTCATTCTCCCGAGTGGGAAACGAAGCCACAACCATTGCGTTTACTGACTCAGTATGGAACAATAACATTGTTATTTCCTCATAATTAATTTAATCTGCGGTAAAAATGTTGTATTGTTTTGTTATCTATTTGCCCATTTGAAACAATACTAAATATTAAGATAATTATTTCTAACTTCAATGCGGCATACATCGAGAAGCTTGCTTTTTCCTATACGTATTAATATTCATTTTATTTTATGCTTAGATATTGATTGCCTATACATGTAAGTCATTTTTATATGTAAATTAAAAGTAAAGAGATAAACAAAATGCGGCGTTAAGCTTCGCATCTCACTTATCTTGATAAAATAGGTCTTAACACTAGGTTTCCAATTCCCTTTGCCTACCCTACTATAATCGGAATATAGGGTGAAGCTTGTTTATTAGTAAATTAAAAAAAATTAATTAGCTTTCCGCTGTGTCCCGCACACAGCAGGGCAGACGGAGGGAACCTAGTGTTAAGACACTCCGTTCCCTATTTCTATAACTCCACTCCGCTTAGCCTCGACTCCAGAGCGAAGATTTTTTCGATCTGGTCTCGAGGTAAACGCGTAATTTCGTTTTCTCGATTTGGGATCGACTCCACAACCATGGCTTTCCTCATGATCATCATATTATAAGTAAATAAAAAATATTTTATTTTTCATTGTTTTAGAGGGTGAAAGTTGTGTTATAAGTCATACTAAATCTCAAGGAGTTTGTACGCAAGCGTCTAAATGTGTGTCAGCGAGGCAGGATTTTCAGTAAGTAGTTTTATAAAACATTCATAAGGAAGAAACACCGAAGTCAGTCGTGGCGCAGCAGCACAAAGTGTGACTGTAAAATCGACTGGATAGAGGTTCGATCCCCACTCGAGGAAATGAAATATTTATTAAATTTATATTTATATTTCAATTCTTCACTCTGGTGTCAAGCCTGTGTAAAAGTGTTTAAAAAAGCCTAAAATTCGGCGGAAAATAGGGAAAGGAGTATCTTAACACTATATTCCCTCTGTCTACCCTTCTCTGTGTAGGATACAGGGTGAAGCTGATACGATAAAAAAAATACAAAGAAATGTGTTATTTTGTAATCGACACAGGGTTTGAGTTCTGTTGACACTCGAGGAAATGAAATATTTTTAATATTTTCATTTCCTCGCTTTTCCTTGAGATCCGCCACTCTACAAGCAGTGACTACAGGATTTGGTGAAAGTGGGAAACGGAAGTGTCCAAATACTATTTTAATAGGTTTCGTCTGCCTCCATTGCTATATGCGGATACAGCATCAAGCTGTTTATTCTACTATAAAATTTTATTTGTTCCAGAAATAACAATATTGCCCCAACATTCTGCAAGCACTCTGGCAGCGCATTGCTAGTTTGCTGTAGGGACGGGCTTTCGATCGTCAATACAGCACCTGCGTATGAGTAAGAAATATTATAATAATAACAACCCACGCAACTTATTGTTATATTATATTGCAGCCTATGTGTTATTCTGATGCATAAGCTATTTTACTGTAAAACTTGATCAAAATCGGTTGAGTAGTTGAATACTTAATTAGAAAACGTATAAAAAATTGAATGCTCCACTAATCCGTACGCTCTCATCAAGCTACATTGAAATTTTTATACGCTTATTCCAATTATTTACGTTGTTGCATCTCTGTAGGGAGATTTTTACAAATTTCCACTATCCAAAGATTACTTTTACTAAGTTAATTACTAAGAATTATTGTCCGGCAAAAGAGAATGCTATTTATTAAATATTTTTAACATTTTTAAAGTGTTAACCCACTCTTAGGCAAGAAAAATACTCTTAGGAAAGAAAAGGCCTTGAAGTCATGGCCGTCCTGAACTTAGCTTAGATGGCTGCGCAGATTTCATTCTTATTTTTTATCCCTGTGAGTGAAAGATTTGCAAAAACTCAAAAAACCTAACTTTAGGGCGGCCATTACTCATCGACCGCACTGTTTATGGGTGAATATTGAATAAAGGAGTGACATACCACAAAATTTTCCCCTAAAAATATATTTTTTTTAATTAATTTCAGTCGCAGACCAGTATGGAGTTCATTTAGCACGAATACAAACACAAATTCAAATAAACGTTTAAGTGAACGAAGTAAGTTAATGAAATAAATCATAAATATATGTATCGATATTCGATTAGCATTTACAATAACATTCAAATCAATAGATTTATTGAAATTAATATGGTAAAGAGGCAAAGCGCGGCGTTGATTTCCGCCACTCAACATTTTTTTTATTTTTTTCTATTCTTTCCGTAGAATGTGAAGAATATAGCAAGAGTGTGATCCAAAGAGTTGATTTCATACCTCTGCTGACGGAACCGGAAACAATGTCAATATCTGCACCTAAATGCGACTATACAGGCATCCAACTCATTGTGGGCGGAGAGAATGCTACACAAGGAGAGTTTCCTCATATGGTGACAGCTTCTTTTCTCTTTTTTTTTACTCGTACGCTGTATCTCTCATATTAGGAGAGTAGACCAGACAGCGGAATGCCTCCAGATGATGGTGGAAAATGGGGAACAGACGCTTTAACACTAGGTTACCTCTGCGTAACCTGCTGTGTGTGATACAGCGTGAAGCTGACATTATTTTTTATTTTCTAATAAAAAAAGGCTTTACCCTATATCACGAATATAGTAGGATAGGCAGAGGGAACTGGAAACCTAGTGTTAAGTCCTTTTTTTCGTGTAGTATTAGAAGTTACGTGAGATGCGGAGTTTAACGCCGCAATTTGTCTATCACTTCACGCTGTATCCCGCATCTATATGCGGTGTAGGCAAAAGGAACTTGAAACTTAGTATTAAGACTCTTTTTCGGGAGTATCGGAACATAACGCCGCGCTAGCATTTTGTTTTTTTTGGGAGTTAAAACTAATTTTTCTAATACTTAGTATTGTTTCAAATGAACAAACAGAACAATACAATACAACATGTTAACCGCACATTAAATTAATTATAAGGAAATAACAATGTTATTGCTTACTACCGTTCCGTCCCATTACCTATCTATAAAGCGGCAATTATTAAGGTCTATCATGTCTGCTGTATGAAAGTACCCTTAAAAAATAATTATAGTGTAATAAAAAATTATTATAGAGGCAACAGATATACACCATCACATTTCCTGAGATATAGCCTAGTGAAAGACGACCGACAAACAACGGAATCTTAATAATAGGGCCCCGTCTTTCCCTTTGGGCTTGGAACCCTAAAACTTAGTTTAAGCGGCCCCATACACCAGCCTATTTTATACTTTTACTTAAGCACAATATTGAAAAGAGCCACTGTTGAGTTTCTTGCCGGCTCTTTTCATAACAGAACAGAACAGAAGCAAAACTGCTTCTAAAATTCTATTTGAATAAGGAATATTTTGAATTTTGGATTTAATTTTTAAATATGTATATTTTGCTTTCAGGCTGCCATTGGTTGGATAGACTTCGATGATAAATACGCATTCCAATGTGGAGGTAGTCTGATCAGTTCCCGTTTCGTTCTCAGCGCTGGGCATTGCACACAAAATCCAAGAATGAAGGTACGCGTACCGTCCATTGTGAGACTTGGTGATCAGAATTTGGATCCTACTGTCACAGACGGGGCCAGTCCGGTTGAGGTAAGTTTTTTTATTAGTATCATCTCTAATATAACGTAAAAGACAGAGGAAACTGAGTGCTGAGACACTCCGTTTGTCACGCACCGCAAAGTTTTCAAGATATTGCGTATCCCAACGCCGCGTTTGAGCGAGCAAATGAAAATAATGAATTCTATCGTGTAAACTTATAATTATCCTTTTGTTCTTTTTTTATTATGTGAAGATTGCGTTTTATTCTAGTTCAGCTTTGTAATAAGGATAATTGATAGATGAAAGATTGAAACGTATTTCTAAGCAATTCGTCGAAGTGTCGTGACAGATGTCTGATAACCGCAACGGCTGTGGATTCGATTCCCACTTGGGACTTTACTTTCAATCCTTCTTTCTGGTAGAGAACAGAAGGCGCGGCGTTGTGTATCGCTACTTAACACGCAATGTCCTTAAAATTGAACTGAAAATGAGAAACGGTTCTTTCGGTCTACCATATTATAAGGAAATAGCTTTCAATTGTTTAGCTTTGTGTGCGTGCGTATAATCATAGCAATAAAAAAGTAAGACCACCAAAAAAATTTGTCAAAAACAAAACAAAATGGTGATTTTTAGCTAACTTATCTATAATATAAAATTCAGATACCAATTAAAACGGTGCACAAACATCCTCTATACAAATCTCCTGGCAAGTACAATGACATAGCGTTGTTCGAGCTGAACGTGGACGTGGACTTCGAGACTGATATAAGACCGGCGTGTCTCTGGACGAAACCAGACTTCGGTGGGCATAGTAAAGTGGTTGCTACTGGCTGGGGAGTGAATGATACAGGTATTCTTATAAAGTGTATTCTCACTGTAAACGCGACGGTTGTGGGTTCAATTCTCATTAAAAAGAGTAAATGTGCTCGTTCTGGTCATAAGTTCGTTGAAACTGGCTGGGGAGTGAATCATACTGATATTTCTGGTAACGAGACGAGTCGTTATTTTTCTAAAAATATTAATTGAGACCATCGTGGCGCAGCGGCACAGAGACTCATTGTAATCGCGACGGATGTTGGTTCCACAAAGCACGGTTTAGTCTCAAGCATTGGGCTGAAAGAGGAATCGAAATGTTTTTATCTCCATTCTTCTTTATTTTTGAATATTCATTAGAAAAATGTACATGTGTATGTTCTGTAAATGTGTATGTTCTGGGCGCGAAACTCCCAACGCTACTCTTCCTGGAGTAAAACATAAAACCCCCAAATCCCAAATACAAATTTTAAATACATATGTTTAAAATAATTTTGTGTTCCAGTTACAAAACAAGTGTCGAATGAACTACAAAAGGTATCTCTTTCTCTACTGTCGAACGACTACTGCGATCCTCTCCTGCTCGACGCACACGGCAGACACTGGAAGGGATTCATTGATTCACAAATGTGCGCCGGTGAACTGAGAGGTGGGAAGGATACTTGCCAGGTGAGTTATTTGGACGGAGAGATTTTAAAGAAATTTTATTTTTTAATCTTTTTTTTCTTCAAATAAATTGTCAAGTGCGAGTCGAACTCGACACTTGACAATTTTTAAAGAGAAATTATTATAGACTATATTTAAAGAGAATTCGCGTTTAAAGATAAGAAAATTTAATTAATACTTACTCGGGCCTTCGTAGAGCAGCGGCACATCGTGACTGTAATAGCGACGGTTGTGAGTTCGATTCCTGATGTTCGAATTGAAATATATTCATTTTTCACTTTGGTAACAAGACAAACGCAGCTTTGATTTTCGCCACTCAATACACAATGTATGGAAAATTGGACGGTGAGTGGGGAACGGAGTGTCTGTACAGTATAATAAAATAACACTAGGCTCCCTCTATCTACACGTCTATATATGTAGAATAAAGCGTAAAAGTAACAAAAATATTCTTCTTTCTAGGTTTACCTACTTTACCTTTTCCCGCACAACAGTATGCAAAGAGAACCTAGTGTTAAGACACTTCGTTCCCATTAATATACTCCCGTTCCCAACTTTACGCCGAATTCTGGAGGCGTTGCGTGTTGTAGTGGTGGAACTCAACGACGCCCTTTGCCTCGTTACAGGCAAGGCGATGGCGAAAATATTAAATAATTCATTGCCCTGAGTGAGAATCGAACCCACAATTTAAAATAAAATTAATAAAGCTAACTAAATTTCTTTTCCAGGGGGATTCAGGGTCGCCTCTCCAAGTCGTTTCGAAGTCAAACAAATGTATTTTCCATATAATCGGTATAACGTCGTTTGGACGTCGTTGTGCGGAGTCAGGCAAACCCGCGGTGTACACACGAGTATCCAGCTACTTGGACTGGATAGAGTCCGTTGTATGGCCTGGTGAATAATATAAAATAATATACCTATGCATATACATATTGTATAGAAAATAAAGATTTTTTGTTTTATTTTCACCAATTTTTTTATAATTGATGGATAAGTAAAAGGAAATTTGTGATAAGGCTCATTTTTGTTTTATTTTATTTTTTTGGAAGATTCTCAGAGAAGTTTTAACATTTTATTACGAATGAAAAACATTTTAAGGTGAAGGAAAAGTAAGTAAGTGAAGAAGTTAGTGATCTGAAGATATTTTATAACCTTTTTGACACTATGCCTATATAATGTCATGTTAAATAAAGTCAAAACACTCCGTTCTTCACTTTACGCGCAAATTCGGAAATAGAGTTAATTGGCGAGGAAGCGCAATTAATTAATTGGTAGCAATTAATTAATTGGTTGCAATTAACAATTAAATTATTT
>DWAO01002255.1:0-16426 GCA_018230605.1 Heliconius congener | reverse complement strand
ATATATATATATATATATATATATATATATATATATATATATATATATATACCATATCCCGCATATAGGAGAATAGGATAAGGAACTTAGTTATAAACCTACTGCTGCTTGAGATACTGACACTGATCACTTTCTTCTTACCAGAGAAGAGCAGATTGACCCATAATTAATGTAATGAAATACATCACAGTTGTGGCATATTATATATATTAGTTGAGGCCGCATGAACACAAATTTGAGACTATAAACACGACTATTGTGTAGTGCGTTCGATTACCACTGGGGGAAATTAAATATTTAATTTTAATCACTCTGGTAGCAATGCAAAACGTTAAGTTCATCTACTTAGCATTCTTCAAGAAATCGGCAAATTCGGATAGGGAAGGCAGTGTCGTAAGTTACCAGGTTCCCTTTGCCTACACTGCTATGTACAGGATATAGGGAAGCTAAGAAAAAATTAAATGTAAAATAAAAGAAACTTACCAATACAATCAATTTTATTCTTTGCTGCCGCTATTGAAGCATGTATAATAAACTTATAAGATTTCAAACTTCCTGTATGTGACATTAAAATTGTGAAAACATTCTCATTGATTTTCGTATTTTGTAGTTTGTTGTAAGCGAATTCATATAATTTCACCCATGCAATTGTGGCTACGTCTTCCTAAAAATAAATATAAAGCTTGAATTTTTTGAAGTGATAACTATATATCAATCACATTTTAAACATTTTTAAACGCCATTCCACAATTAGGAAAGAAAAATATTTTTTTAGAAAATCTAAACATCTAAACATGCATAACCCAGGATATAAACCTGGGCTTCTTGGAAAATTATATTTGTTGTATAGTCCATTTACAAGCAAGGATATAACATCACTTTAATTATTTCAATGTAATATACAGTATTTGCAGTCAGTTAAATTGAGCATTATAATGTTTCATGTGTCATACACAACATATAATTATTACCATTAAAACACACAGACAAAGCCAGGGGTAGGTGCTAGTGCAATATTATACTTAAATAAATAAATCAGCTTCACACTGTATCCTGCATACAGCAGGGTAGGCAGAGGGAACCTAGTGTTGAGACACTCCATTCCCCATTTTCCGTCAAGTTCTAGAGGCATGGCGGGTTGGGTGGCAGAATTCAACGCCGTATTATACTTAAGATTTAAAATAAAAAAAACACTTACTTTTGCAAATTGCTCCAAATGTTTTAATGGACATAGAATCATTTTACATAACATCCTTTCACACGGACTGTAGTAATTTGCACATGTATCAGCGAGTGCCACCCAAAATAAAATGTTGTTTGAGGTCAAGTCTTTTAATATACACTCAATTGTATGACTTGATGTATTAATAGCTTCTTTTATCAAAAAAATTGCTATCGGTTTTAAGTTATTTACTATTTGGCTGAAATGAAAACATTGATTATTTTAATACATTTTTTTGGCTTCTGCCTGTTTACATATAGCGAGCTAGGGTACAGGGGACCTAGTATTAAGAAACTCCATTTCCTAGGAGGAGGAAGAGGAGTGTCTCAAAACTAGATTCTCTTGTTCTACCCTGTTATATGCAGCAAATAGTGTGAAGTTAAAAAAAACGATTATTCTTACCTATTTTCTAAACTATTGCTTGGCAGTTTCAATACAACTTTAACCATAAAGAGTATAGGACAAAATTTATCATCTTTTGTAACCATTAGAGGATGCAATTCCACATCATCTATTAATGAGTATATAAGAATATTCAAAATAATATAATACATTCTTGGGTTGCAGTCCTGAAAAAAAAACAAACAAAATCTTATACATTTTCATTAAAAATATAAAAGGAAAAAAAAACATAATGGTATTTTATTTTTACTGTAAGAACTTCTTAATTCTGACTGTAAAAGGTTGAAGAACATCTTGAGCAATTAGTTCTTCTTCTGAGAAATTAGTATATTAAAATTATTTTTATTTATTTCCTGGTTATACTTTACAAAAGATCAATATTAAATTTTGGATTTAAATGTGTCTGAAACTTGGGTAGAAAATGAAGAATAATGTTGCTATCTCTCTCTGCCTATCACATAATGTGCGACAAGTAAAAAGTTTACAAAAAAAAAAATGATATAAGCACACTATTAAAGTAAGCAAATAATTTTAAAATAGTTACCACTGTCATTTTATTAAGAACACCTAAAACTTCCATGAACAGGTCCCTCCTAATATTATTGTCAGGTAGCTCCCTAATAGTTTTAATAAAAGATTTCCACAAGCACTCTATCTGTTCATTTGTAAAGTTATCATTTTCAGCACATGATTTTAGAGCACTACTCAAGAAATGTATCCATTCTCTCCAATGATCTACTAACATTTTAGGAGTCAATAGTTTTCCTTTTAATTTAGGTAAATCAACGCATCCTTGGCAATTAACATGACCGCATATATTTATGAAAACTTGTACACACTGAGCCTTTGTCGTTTCAGAAATTGTTCCAGGTACAAACATAGGTTTATCGGACACAGATTTACCAAAACAAAAGTACATAAATGGCATTAGAACTACATTTGATATTTTATCCATATGTAAATAAAAATTACATATTAAATGCCACCATGTATTTAGTTTTGCTAATGCAGTCTCTTCAACTTTTGCATTGTTAGATGTTAGAGGTATGACTAATAACTTTATCCTCTTATTTATATAAGTCTCATTTGTTTCCATTGAAAAGTTATCTATTAAAACATTCCAACACAAAAATGCTTTACATCTGTTTTGAACATCCATTTTAAATGCCATTTCAACCACTGGTAACATTGAGTTTATTGGACTTCCTGTGTTACTCATACTTTTAGTTATTTGGCTTTTTAACAATTTTATAAAAATTATCCATAATCTGTACCAGTTGTCATCTTGAGACTCAAGTAGATTTTTCATAAATATAGGATACCTAAAAAGAAATAATTCGATTTTTAGTTATAAGGTTAACTGTTATATTAATCTTTTATAGTGTTTTTTTGTTTTATTTTCTTAAGAGAGAGCCTAGTGTTAAGACACTGTTCTCTCTCCACTTTTTTTTCCACCAAATTTTATTTATTTTTATTTGTCTAACAATTATGTATAGGCTATAGTTTTGGTGGGGTTTCAATCTCTCCACATTTGATTTTTATAGATAAGTCATAATTTACTCTTAACATTAAGCACGTAATTTTAGTATAATTTTCATTTCCTTGTTCTGGCATTACAAAGCATGGCTTTGTGTTTGGCTCCACACACAATGTCTCCTACCCTGCAAATGTTGTAAAATATATTTACTTTTGTGGTGTATAAATATGTTCAAGGACAACTCTCCAGTTTGAGTTATCTCCATATTCAAAATTCACTAAATCCTGTGTTAACAGTTCCAAAACATCTAATACTTGTGGTAATGCTGAAGTAATAGTGATAAATGGTATGATTCTTGAAAACCATACATCTATATTTTCCTTTACAAATATGGCTCGCTTTTCTGGTGGTAATATTTTCAGTAATTTGCAGAGAACACTTAAAATCTGAAATGTTTTAGGGAAACAATAATTACAAAATTGTTAAAAACATTATTAAGTCTAAGGTAAGCACAATAGTTGTAGGTTCAATTTTCATTTGGTGGATTAATTTCATGTCCTTACACTGGTAACAAAACACCAAAGCAATGTCTTGTAAGGAAAAAAAATATCTTAACATAAGGTTTCCTTGCATACCTTGCTTTATGGAGGTTACAGCATGAAACCTTAAAAAACCATCAAATAAATCTCAAATATTTATACAATACATAATAATATTTACCTGCAATCTGATTTTAAGTGGTATCCTTTGATGACAGTACAAGTTGATAAGTTCCTTTAATTCATTTGATTGGTTTACAACTAGTGAAATTAACGTCTCATCTGGATATGACAAAATTATTTCAAAACAAACTGTTTTAAGTGTTTCAATTTTGTTAAATAAGGCAGTTGTTTTTAATGTATTTAAAACACCTACTGCTGATGGTACTAAATCAGGTAATGGTGAAAATCGTACATTCTAAAAATAATAAAACATTTATTAACACACTTTTGTAAATATCTAATATTTAAAAAAATAACAACAATTTGTATACCTTGATCTTTTCCAATACTGTAGATATAATATTTAATATGTTACTTGTATATTTCATATCTTCTTTCAGTTGTCGTACACAAAACGATAATAACTTTTCAACCACGGGTACTCGAATATTATCATCTGCGTCCAATGCATTTTGAATAGATTGATAATTATGTATATTAAATATATAATCATCAGAATAATCTAACGCTTTTTCGAGATCAGTCACGACGCAAAGTTCTTCAGGCATGTCTAAAACATTCTGGTAAGCTATAATTGTACATAAACATCATGCGACAAATAAGAAAAAAGGCATTGAATACTACAACCGGTCACAATGCAGCTATATAATAAGTACATACGATCATCTAAACACAAATATGTACAAGTATTGAGATTACATGACTATCAAAGTAATATTTAAATAACGAAATAATAAAATCATAACAATTACCTATTTCAGGTAAAAGATCAGCTAAATGCAAACGAATTTATTGCTTTTTGGTGAATTAAAACACAACATATTGACATTTATAACAGTTCTGGCGCGAAGAGTGACATTAAATTATTGCCATAACCTTAGCCGGTAATCAAAATTTATGTTATCTGTATTTTTTTAAAGAATTACATTAAGCTCAAATAGTTTTTTCAATATTTCTTAGAATTCCAAATTCTCTTCGTTAGATATATCCTCCTTCAAAGTTATAGGATTTCATGATGCCATCAAATACTAACCTATCAAAATCAAGAATTCGCATACATGAACAGTATGGATACTTTTAAAAGTAACATTAAAATTATTCCTTTCAATTTCACGTGTGTAATTAAAATATTTAATTAAAAATTAGAACAATATAGGTGATTACGTCTCCCAGCTATTTAGATATTAGATAAATTTAAAAAAAAAAAAACTTGCAATGGGACTAAACAATGATAAACTTTTAACTAAAACACTATTATTCTTAGGAGAAAAGTATAAAAACATTTTTAGTATTGACGAATGCATAAAACTGTGATAAAAAATTTACTAAATAATAAAAGTATGAATATAGGCGTATAAGGTTTATAACGGAGCGAAGAAACAGAAATATACATTTAAATAAATATTTCATTTGCTTGAATTGATTTGCATTAGCGGAATGAATCGAACCCACAACCAGTCACGTTTACAGTCACACTTTATACCCCTGCGCCAAGATTGGCTGAATCTATTTACAATATTTTGCAATAAAACTTACCGTTTGACTGAAAAACAAAACGCATAAATAAAAATGTATTCGCGATTTTTGATGTTGAGTTATTTAGCTGATTTTATAATTGATTTGGATTATTCACCTACGTTTATTATAAATATTTCAAAAATTCCCATTAAAAATATTATATGCGAATTATTGTAAGATCTCATCTCTCTTTGCCTGTTGCTTATTTAATTAATTCCCCTGAGGAGTAATTTCACCCACAACCATCAAGCTTACAGTGCTACTGCTCCACTACGGCCTCGTAAGTACATTTATAAATACGACAATGTTTTAAATAATTGTAAAACATCGACAATAAATCATATTTGAATACTCTACCCACCCGTTCACTGTAGCACTCGTAACAATGCGCGATACTAGACATCTTCATCATTAACTAACCCCACACACGTACATATATCAATAGCGCTTATTCTAAAAGAAGGTGTTGTGGCGCGCACTCGCGTATGCTTCTTGGTTCTGCCGTCAATCGTATCGCATAGTCGAATGTTCGCGTGCCGTGTTCCGAATACAAATAAGTGTTGCTAACTAAATCACATAAACAACACGACCATGTGTGGATAGGACGTGCAAACTGTTGTAATGTGTTGTGCCCAAATTCGGTTGCTGTTGCATCAAGTTAGGACTGTTTGAGTTTCAATCAAATTGTGTTAGTGTATTCATAATGCCTGGACACGCTAACAGTCCGTACTGGGCGGCTGTGGACTTCGACAGCGAAGGTGATGAAGAAAGAAACGCCCCACAAAGCAGCAGAATCTATGTTGACCCTTGGGATAACGATGCCTTTGGTATGACTCAAGGGGAATCACCAGATACCAGCCAAGAACATAATATGGATTCTTTTGCGGGAGAGCCCGTCAGTGCTAGTTTTTATTATGTTCCAACCAAAACTTATGATTCTGGGGAGGAACCAAAACCGGCTAAAAGAACTATTTTCCAAGAAGATGTAGTTCCACCAGATTATTCTATATATGGGAGACGACCTTCCAGACACATGATGGCTGATTATCAAGATATTCCGATTTATAGCCATGTACCAATACGTAAGTTTGTCGATTTAAATTATATAGAAGTTTATACTAAACTATTATTTTTATTATAAAATACTTAAATGTGTATTTGAATTCATTTGATAGGAAATGCGAATGTAATTAAGATGAATATTAACATGAAATTTAAAAGCAGATAAACTTGATATGATTCTTCTAATTACTGTTAATTACGTAGATTTCTAATTAGCGGTTACATATTTTTGTATCATGCAAGAGTTATTTTTTTTTTATAAAAATAATGTAGGTAGTCTACACATTTTTAATGCTTTATGATTTTACTTTTCTTACGAAAAGAGAAACGAGCTTAGAAATCTACATAATATGAATTTGTATGTGGCTGATATTTGTGGCATAGTTATTTTAAAATTAATAAATATATAAAAGTGGCTAAGTTACGAATCTGCAACGTTGATACCTAACCTTTAGCTTTTCTTTGCTTAATTAAAAAAAATATCGATATATTTTTTAATGATGCACATTGTGCTATGATTATTATGAAAAATATTTAATTTGTTCATAATAAAAAAATAATGTTTCTTATTTACCAAATAATTTAATATTATATTCAAACTAATAACCATTTATAGACGAACGTAGACGTTCAATTTACAATGAAGAACCAATATACGCTCCACATCCTATGGTGTACGAGAGTCTCTATGCACCTGTACCTATGAACCCCTACATGCATCCAAGACCACGAATATCTCTTCAGCACCAACCTGAATACGTGATGGTGAACGGCCATGGCAAACAAAGAAGACCCTCGAGGTAATATTTAAATAATTATTATATTACGTTTCTACATTGTATAATTCTTAAGGTCTCTTATTGTCTTGTTATTCAAAATTAAACAGCAATTGGGTACGGCGTAGAACGTGGGCGTCCGTAGGCTTAAAGCAAATATATTCAAACTCAAGGAAAAATCCACATCATCTTCGGCTAGAATGTGACTAACACCGCCTACTGTACCAAACGGTTGTATGTTTAAAATTATAGACAAAATGCCAATGTGCTTTGAGAAAAAATATCCAATACCACGATTAAACGATTTTTTTTCTATTTTTATTTATATATTATTGGTACATATAAACCTGAGGCCAGTCTTGGCGCAGGAACACAAAGTATGACTGGTCATGGGTTTGATTTCCACTCGAGGATATGAAATATTTAATTAAATTTATATTTCCATTCCTTCGCTCTGGTGACGAGACAAAGTGCGGCGTTGAGTTCCACTACTCAACACGCATAGCATTTGGCGGAAAGTGGGGCACGGAGTGTCTTATGACTGGGGTTCCGTCTGCCTACCCTGCTGTGTGCGGGATACAGCCTGAAGCTGACATAAAAACCTTACATTGGTTAACACACATTATATCGAAACCACTGTAAAATATTACAATAATAGACAATATTATTTTTCTTACTAATTCAGTCAAAATAGACGTAAGATTTTATTTTATTTTTTAAAGCAGAACCAAATAATATTTGAAGATAACTTTAGTACAGGTTCCGGTTAAGTCTCGGTCCTCAAAGTGTGGTAGAAAAACACCGTTATTCCAAAAAAATTGTTTCATTATAGTAATATATTTATAGCAGAATTTTTTAATTATTTATTATTATATGCCAATAAAAAAGATTTCAAATGCTTGCGTGCTATTTATATTATGCATGTAAAGTGCGTACTATAAGTCCAAAGAGAATTGATTTATATAAAATTATAAAACGCTTATACGAATGGTATTAGAAAGTTATAATTGTTCATGTTGACAATATGTTCAATAGTCGAAAGGTAAAACAAATTATGAACATTTGATTTTTTCTTTAATTTTTTTGGGTATCTTGAGATTACAAATAAAAGTTAGTATTAAATCTTTCGGGGGTTTGAATCGTTATCTCCTTCCATAATTTATCTTAAACTTAAACTTAACTTAATTACCGAAGAAGAATGAAGGACTAAAAATATATTATTTAAAAAAAAAAATACTGAAACTTAAAACTTTTTTAAAATTAATAATATATAAGTACCTACTAGGAAATCTGTCTTTTTATTATAAAAAAAATTAAAATACCAGGTCTAGAATCTAGAAGTATATTATGATATAAATAATATTGGGTACTAAATTATTTATTTTAATAACTATAGTATTGCAATAGATATTTACAATGCATGACGATTCGGACGCTTAATCCTCTCAAAATGAAATCTGTACTAAACACGCAAACATTTTCTCAGTAATGATACATTATTATTTAAGCTTCACGCACTCAACTATAAACGTGTCTGATTTCTAGTCTTTATGGGGAAAATAATAATATTTTTATATTATACTAATAATAATATTTTTCCGTTAGGGGTTTGTGGGTTCGATTCCCACTTGAGAAATCAAAATAGGAATTTAATATTTTTATTTCTTCTCTTGGTGTCGAAGCAAAGCTTCGTGTTGAATTCCAACACTCAACCAGCAATGCCTCCAGAATACAATTGAAAATGGAGAAAGTACCGTCTTAACACTAGATTCCCTCTACCTACGCAGCGCGGGATACAGCATGAAGCAAAAAAAAAATCTCTTTAAATATACCTATTATCTTTTAAAATTCGCTATGTTATAATTAGTTTTTGTTTGTTATTGTATGCTCTTACTATTATTGCATTGAATTATTAAATGCTGGTTCTCATACCCAGCAAAATCACATGGTGCTGGGTTCCACGGAAAAAAATACCTATAAGAAAAAAAAATTGAGTTCCATGGAAAGAATTTACCAACAAGAAAAAAAAACACTATCGCTATAGTCAGGGGGCTCGCAAAGTTAGTCGAGTTTCTTTGTATTATAACGATCCTCCATCCACCGTGTGAACATGCGGTAGTTTTTGTTTACTACAAATGAAAGTTGCATTGGTGAGAATCTAGCCCGTTTCTTGTTTACAGAGAAACTTGTTCCTAGCATTGACCTCTGGATGATTGCATAATTTTTATCCGAACATAGCAATATACTTAATTTATGTAAAATCTTTTTTTATTGAAAATTCTGAATCTGAAAACGAAAGTTATGATGATAATGATTTAATGTATCAACATATATATAACGATAATATAGCGCTAATCAATTATGCAAAATTTATTTTATTATGTTCAAGTTACGTAAAATTGGAAAATATGATTGTGTGTGTAGAATTTCATGTTATTCTTATTATGTTTTATAAAGAAAATAAACTTTCGTTTTCTTGAATTTAAATTTTAAAATTTGCAGTTATATATTACTTAATGCTAGACTTCTTATTATCTAGTTGTATACTGTAATAATATAATCATGGCTCTACATTGAATATATTTGCGATAGAAAAATGTAGTGTAATAAAAACCCCAATAAAACATTAATCTATGATTCTATGATTTTTACAACAACATTTTTCTCTCTTCACATCACATTTTTGGAACAATTGGATGGATTTGAATGAATCTTTATTTATTGTAAGTATAGCTATTGGGTATGGGCGAGATTAAAATTTTGTATGATTTTAAAGACCTTCACACTTGATGTAAAACCTTAGTGGTCCAGCTAGTGGTCTAGCTACAATCCAACTAAATTCTAAGATATAGCCCTAAAGGAAAAGTTGTTCAATATGATGGCCAAATTTCATTGACAAATCACAATTATTCACATTAATTATTAAAAACCATCGTCGCATGGTAGAACAGCCATTGACCGTAATTGTGATTCGATCTCTATCCAAGGAAATAAATATATCTAACTTATTTTTATTTCTCCGCTATCGTGTGGCACTACAACGCACAGTGACTCGAATATGGATGCAAAGCTCTAAACAGAGTATTCTGACACTAGCTTATCCACTGCAAGTTTCGATCGGGTAGTACGTAAAAGTAGCATGACAAGGACCACCAAATTAACGTGCATTGCGTGCGGCCACTATAATGAATAAATGCAAATAATGCAGTATAAACTGAATCGAAAAGAACTAGCGAATTAATGAATTTAAATTAATGAATAGTAAATGATATTACATAAACGAATCTAGAAAGTAATACAGGGCTCGAACCTGTCCTGTCATAAAGTTAGCACGTTAGTGTGAACAGCGAACACGTAGAAACTAACCGCATTATCTAATGTGTAATCGTATTGTTACGGATGAGGGATCATAAGAATTGCAATAGTGATGTCTGTGGATTGTAGACGCAACATAAAAAAAAATTAATCGTGGGTTCCTATTTTTTAGATTACTTATAACTTACTAAAAAACTTTAAAATCCAAAGTATTTTAATGTTCACTTTACTTTTACTTTAACTATTTAATACTGTTTTAGAAACGTTTCTATAAAAAAATTGACTTAGCTTAGTTAACCCTCCATGTTGTAATCTTAGTAGATTTATAAAAAAGTATTTTCCTTTCCTAAGTGTGTAATAACATTAAAAATTTAAAAATAAATTATCAGCTTCACTTAATTAATAATTATCAGCTTGCATACAGTAGGGTAGGCAGAGGGGACCTAGTGTTAAGATACACCGTTTCCCACTTTCCGTCGGGTTCTGGAGGCATTGCGTGTTGAGTGGCGGAACTCAACACCGCGCTTTGCCTCGAAACCAGAGCGAAGAAATGAAAATATTAATGTAACTATATTCTATTTCCTCGAATGGAGATCGAGACCACAAGTAGTCGATTTTACAATCACACTTTGTGCCCCTGCGCCACGATTGGCCATTAACATTTAAACATGTTAAATATAACTATTTAGCTTGACAAAGACATAGCGGCCATCGTAACGCACACGCAATGAGAAACCAAATTCAAACGCGATAACTGTGCATTCTTTTACGTGTCTTCGCTCTGATAAATCCACCACTGAATTCTACCACTCTACACAAACTATTTCAAATTCTTTCAAAAAGAACAGAACGGAGTCCCCTGACACTACGTTATCCCATGCTAAAGAAAGAAGCCTAGAGAAGTCTAAAGAAGTTAATATAAAATCCATCTTTTCTCGACAGGATGACAGAAGCGTACGAGCAATACGCGTACGAAAGCTTGTCACCCGACTACGAGGACTGGGCGCGACCGATGCCGAAGACAGCACCTGACAACTTCCATCTCTCCCGATATGGACACCTGCAGATTGACTACTCTTGCAGCTGGCATTCTCTTGACAGGATAATTCGAAACCAATAAAATTTCATTGATTTGAGAAATTGTCATAAGCTTTGGTGCTATTAGTTAGTAGCAGACAAATGCATACAAGTGTTTCTATGTATATGAATCGTCTTAATCGTATATTTTTTTTCTAGAACAAAAAAAATAAACTGACATTATGTCACTTAAACGCTAAATGTCATATTTTTGTTATCCTGCTATAGAAGTAACTGTATATGCTCTAATTAATTAACTCTGATGTGTGGTGTTACCTTGAACAATAATTTAAACTGTTAATTATTTTATGTCCGATATTTTTCAAACGACCTACATGCTATGTACGGAATACCTGAAATAAAAACCTTCAAATCTGATTTTCTTATGCATGAATTGCTGTAATTGTTATATAGATTTAATGATTAAATTGTAATTGTTTGTATTACCTAGGTACGTTCTACATTATTATACATATGTATAATGAGAATGTTGAAACTAGCTCCATTCTGTTTATTATTATTAAAACCGTTTTTTATTAGGTAAAACTATATTGAACAAACTCTATGAACTTGATATTTCTGAACTTATAGGGAACCTAGTATACATATACGAAGTTATAAGAAAGTTAGAAAAAATGTATATATTTATAGTGCAGTGCAAGAGTATAACAGAAAAGTACCTAATTTATTAGTTGCTATAACTTGATCTATATCTTAATATAATAAAAATATATAAAGGGTCTTTATAAGATGGATTATATTATTTTGTCTATGCAATAATCTGTACGTCTCAACTTTAATAATAAAAAAAATAAGTGGTTATTTATGTGTAAGAAAAACTTAACTTGAATTTATCAAACATTCAAATATATTATAACTATCTAAATAGATAATTATATAAATACATAGATACATATATTTCTGGCAAATTAAGAAAATGTTAATTAGTAAGCTAATATACAAAATGAATAAAATTTTATTGTATCAAATGTTATAAAAGCACAGGCCAAAGAAAATAAAGATTTATTTGTTTTAATGTTTTGTTTCTTTTCACATTTCATTCAAAACCAACAACCATTACGCACCTCTTGATATATATAAATTCTGCTTAAAAAATAAAATAAATAACTCAAAAGTTATGATTTGAGGCCAGTCGTGGCGCAAGGGCACAGAGCGTGACTGTAAAATCGACTGGTTGTGGGTTCGATCCCCACTCGAGGATAGAAAATATTTACTTACATCTATATTTTCATTTCTTCGCTCTGGTGTCGAGGCATAGCGCGGCGTAAAGTTTCGTTACTCAATACAGCGTGAAGCAGATTATAATTATATTTTTACAAGTTATGATTTGTAAGGAAAGAAACACGATTGAAATTAAAGTGGTCAATCAAAATGATTACTAAGAAATTATATAAGGAAGTCTTATATAATTAATCATAATTTTGGTCCTTTAATTATTTCCTATAAATAACAATACAAATGACCAAAGACTAATAAGTAAAGTAAAATGCATAAACCCTGAAATTCCCGAAATATATAATAGTAAAAATTTTATTTTTACGAGTTTCATTTAAAATACTGCAAAACTTTACTAAACTTTGATTAAGTTATAACATTTAGTTTGTCTTTCATACAATACATAGTACGTAAGTTTCTAATCATAGATCAAATTTGCTTTATTAAAATTTACTACATAGCCTATTTACTTTCGAATAATTACAAGGCGTAATTACTAGCGTTATTTACATTTACAATTATTATTTTATATCATGAATCTTTATACATTAATTGCAGCAGACTTACCTGATAATAAAAAGATTTTTAAATCAGATTCACGTTGTATCCCACACAGAGCAGGGTAGGTAGAGGGAACCTAGTGTTAAGACACTCCGTTTCCCATTTTTCGCCGAATTCTGGAGGCATTGTGTGTTAAGTGGCGGAACTGAACGCCGCGCTTTTCCTCGACACCAGAGTGAAGAAAAGAAACATTTAATTAAATATTTTATCTCCTCGAGCGGGGATCGAACCCACAACCAGTCGATTTTACAGTCACACTTTGTGCCACCGCGCCACGACTGGCCTCATAACATATTTAAAGTATACGAAACTGAGATGGCCTTTAATAATCTACCGCTATATCATTTTTACACTTTTAGCAACTGCTAGTAGTGTAACTTAAAATTAGGTGAATGTTCTTGGTTACATGTCTTTTTTTAATTTTGCGCTCAGTTTTTCGGAATAATCTTAAGTTGGAATTCAACGCCGCGCTCTGCCAATGCCTCCAGAATTCGGCAGAAAGTGGGGAACGGAGTGTCTTAACGCTAGGTTCCCTCTGTCCATCCTGCTTGTGGGATACAGCGTGAAGATTAGAACGGATTTATTTATTTTCTTAAGTTTCGAAGCCTTAACGTCTCTCTAATTTTCAGTGTTTATAGATAGTAGACGGTGATTGTTTGCTTTTCGTCGTTCATAGTAAATGTTTATAATAGAATAACAGGATATCACTTAGAATGTTAAACCCGAGAAAGAGAAATGGACACATAATGTTCAGGCGGAACGGATTACTGTTAAATAAAATAGGTTTATTTTTCCACCAACAAAGAGTTTCGCTTCTTGTAATTACTTCGCTCCGCTTCGAGCTGAGCAAGTTCATTTTTACAACTCCTTCTGATAGCAAGATCCTTTCCGCTCGACTATTTATCTGTGGAAATACAAGTATGCCGTTTAGTCTTGCGAATTCAACGTGGTCATTAATGGGCCCGCTCCGCTCGCGATGGAAACCGGGGTTTAGTAGAAAGTGATTGTAGATTACGTTCTTGATGACAGAATGCTAGCTAGATTTAATGGTTTTATGTTCAACAACCGGCAAATAATGATTTAAATAAGTATAGATTCGTATTTATCTCCAGCGTGGTTAACTCCTTTCCACGTAAATTATAGAGAGGGATTGTATGTTTACGTAAATAACGAAAAGAGTTTCACCTATTAGGAAGTATAGTTAATGTCTCTAATCTATACATTTTATAAATATAAAGAGATCAAATTTATCCACTTCCTTTGGCCATAATTATGTGCTTTATACTTTAATAAATTAAACTTAGGCGCCAGTCGTGGCGCAGAGGCCTGTGACGGCGCTACAGGTTGTGGGTTCGTTTTCCATACGAAAAAAAATTTAAATTTAATATTTCTTCTCTCTGGTGTTAGGTAAAAGCGCAGCGTTGAATACCTCCAGAATTCGGCGAAAAGTGGAAAGCGGAGTGTTTTAATAGTATTCTACTGCTACCTACCTCGCTAAACGCGGGCTACAGCGTGAAGCTGAAAAAAAAATAGTTAATCTTATTTCTTGTTTAATATTAATTTATATATCTGAGTGAAGCTACGGGAGTGATTATGACAATGTATCTTTGGTTGCAGAAACTACTTCTGCGTTTTGTTTGTTCTTATAATACAAGTAGATGTAAGTAATATAGACTATTCAATATCCATAACGATGTTAGAATTGACATCTATATAATTTAAATTTGTTAACTCTTAGAGGAAGTTCACGTAAAAACATGAAGACCTCCAGAGAGCATGTATGAAACTATGAAGAGATTGACGACAGTGGACGAGGCGAAAGAGGTATACAGTGACTGTAGCGTTTGACGCTGCGTTCTCTGTCTACCTCGTTAGGAGCACTACAGCGTCAAATCAAACAAATAAATTAAATAAATGTTAGAGCTTATCTAAATATTACAACTTTAACATAAGTTACCGTTTAACATTGCCCGGTAACTATTGTCAATTTATATTATAGAAGGTGATTACATCCATCCTTTAAATTGATAGACAACAGAGCTATAAAAATTTAAATAAAATGTTATTAACAAAAAACAATAAAGATTTTTTGGTTAAAAGATCTAACAGTTATTATTTATAGCTAAAAAATAACAAAAACGACGAAACAATAAAAATAATATTTCACGAATAGTCTAGCAACACTCGTTACTAGTGATGTAACTTATGAATAATCATGTAAGCAATTACAAATGAATTTTCATAATAATTAAATTTAATATAATTTTTATCTTGCATTTCGGAATTAGACGGAGATTTAGAAATATTGAGATTAGATAAGGATGTCAATCACTATTTGTAGGCTGCAGTGGAAGTTATTGTTTGCACACGCTTTACTCTTTTGAAGGAATTTTGTTACGAAATAGATTTTTTTACGTAATAGTTTTATTGTTGTTAGCATTCACTTTGCCATCTAGTGATTAATCATCGTTTGTATGTGAGCCGTGTAGCTTTTGTACGAGGATATTTCGTTTCTATTTAATTATATATGTGTAATATAAGTTTTTGCTGCGACTTTTCCTTTCTATGTGGTGCATGCAATTATTCGAGGCTAAATAACCGTAGTAAACGTCTCTACGTTTATTTTTATTTTTTTTGCAAAATGTTCAATTATAATTTTTTTCAGAATAAAATTAAATAAAAGGTTCAAAAATGTATATAGAACAACAATCATTCATATGCTTAGCGGAACTTAACATTGCACCTTGTTGTAGCAGAGCGGAGAAATAAAAATAATTAATTCATTCCTCCGATTAGAAGTCGAACCCACAACCTTCGCGTTTTTTGTCAAATGCTGCCTAATATTGTAACAATCACCATAAATATGATCAGTATTTTTTTTTATTTTTGTGCTTGACAATTAGACCGACAATATATATAAAAGATATCTTAATCTCTATTTCTATCTCTATATATAATAAGGCAGTAAAAATATTTTGTCTGTACATTTAGTAATTTTGACTTAAATGGATAGAGGGACACTTAAAAAGAATAATAGAAAGCAAAAAGATTTTTTTTT
>DWAO01002254.1:0-16430 GCA_018230605.1 Heliconius congener | reverse complement strand
CGACACCAGAGCAAAGAAATGGAAATATAAATTTAAGCAAATATTTCATCTCCTCGACTGGGGGTCGAACTCACAACCAGTCGGTTTTACAGTCACACTTTGTTTCCCTGCGTCACGCCTGGCCTGTCAGATGATAAAAATTAAAAATATCATAAATATGATTCTGTCTGGTTGCTTAAGTAATTGTTAAAATCTAGAAACAAATATATTGTACGGAATCCTTTATATAACAATACTTCTCGTAATTGATTGGTTTTATAAAGTAATGTTAATTGTTGTATAATTACCTACATTCTTACAAGTAAACATAAAAGGTTTATAGGTTATATTTTTGCAATATATATTTTTTTATGTTATTTGCTTTTTGGAGTACCTACTAAATTGTAATAATAATATACAGCTTCAAGTAGTGTTAAGACACTCGATTCCAAACTCTACGTTCATGCGGAAACCAAAACCGCGCTATGTTTATTTTTTCGAGTGGGCTCTAACCCCTGATCTTAAGCAGAAAAAAAAAACTTAAAGAGAGTTCATATAAATCATAATAAATAATAAAATGATTTATATTTTAAAAAATCATCTAAATAATTTCAAAAGCACCATGAAATTTGTTGATATAGGTACTTTATATATAATAAAAAATAACATCTCGTATGTTTGTATAGCTTTCACACTATGGAAGTTTTATGGGAAGTTTATCAAGATAAGCTTCGAAATAACACTGACTCTGATATCACGGAATGTATCTTGAGAAGCGTTTTGTAAAATATTGTTAAGTAATGCTATAAAAATATGGTTTTTTATCCTTTAAATTGGATAAATAAATTGGTTGAATTTTATTGGTTCGTGGCTTTAACATTTTATCTTTAAAAATCTTATGAGAACTTAATTCTAAAATGTCTAAAGATATTGCCTGTTATATGGTGATATCGTTTATATTTTTAATAAAAAAATCTTGATTCTGGTCCGTCAGACATTCCGTTCCCCACGTGCCATCTGATTTTCGAGACATTGCATGTTAAAATCGGTACTTTGTCTTTTGACCAGATTTTTTCCCAATTACATTCTATGCCATTGTATCACGACGACCTAAACAATGAGATTATTAAAAATTATTTCAAGATAGATAAATAATAAAATAATTCGAATATGTTTGTTGTTTGTTTAGCTTTCCGCACATAGCAGGATACGTAGGGGGCACCTGGGAACTTAGTGTTAAGAAACTCCGTTCTCCATTACGTCAAGTCCGCACTCTCAATTTTCCACCCAAATCTTGAGATATTGTGTGTTGAGTGGTGGAACTAAACGGACCCAGAGCAAGGAAATGAAAATATTAAATATTTCACTCCCGCGAGTTGGAGTCAAACTCACAACCATCACGTTTACAGTCGCTTGTGGCCCTGCACTACGACTAGCCAAATGCAAATATAAACTTAATAATATGCTTATGCTTTATTTATACAAATCAGCATTAAATATTAGTTTTGGATCAAATAGCAATAAGAAATTTGATTATGATTTTATAATAATTTAGTTCTAATTGTTATCAACTTTATTTAATCAAGTCTATAATAAATATTTAGGCACGTGTCCCTTAGGCTTTATAAGAGGAGACTAATGTTAACAATGAATGAAAGCTCCATACGTAGAAAATTACACAAACTGACCATCCAGGGAAAAAGCTGTGCCAATCTGTTAACCGGTCTGGATCGGTTACAGTGATGTGGAATGCGTGCTATCGATGAAATCGATAAAATATTGTAAAACTTAATCAGTTTTTTTTGTTTGTCTTTGTTTGTCATCATCATCATGTACACATCATAGAACAATCTAGTTGTTGATTTGAATTCTGCAAAGTATTTTACAAAAAATAGATACTGCGCATGTGAATACTTTTGAATGTGTTTTGACATTCTCTTAAGGCCTAGTTAAACTGCAGCTACAATAAAAACGCTAATTTTTAATTACACTAATGTCTAGGTGTTAGTCATTAGTTTCAAAAATAATTAACGTATTTGCCACTCTATCTCATTATTCGACATCGTTGACGTATGAAAATTAAATTATTACTTCAAAATTACAATTAAATAAAAATTATTAAAATAAATTAACCATTAATATAATAAATAAAATATCTTACTTTAAATAAATGTAAAATTTAAATAATATATATCGACGTTAAAGAAAATGATTTTGAAATCCATACAACACTACTCCAGAATGCAGCTCAGTAACTCTGTATGTGAATGAACACTATAGTCTGTCTTACGAAACTTCTATCTCTGTCACTCCCATACAAAATACATGAGATTGAATGAAACGACACGAGGTCGAGTAGAGCTTAGTACAAAGGACGAGTCTCAAGATTCAAACCTTTTTTGTATTTTTTTTTTGGTTTATTTTTGTTTTTTTTATTATTTTCGGTATCAAAGGACTGGATTGTCCTTATTAATTGTTTCGGAACTCTTTGATGGGTATAAGCAGTTGTGTGATAAGGCTGTAACAAGTTGATCCAGTGTCATAAAGATATGTGTTTTTTTTTTATTTATTTAGAAGAGGAGCTAAGCTTAACGATTTAGATTAAACTATAAAATATTTAGTTTATTGCAAATTTTTATATTTATTCATTCGACAATCTTAATTTTTATAGATTTTTTTCCAAATATATAATTTAAACTATTTTTGAGAAGTCCATTTTCTTATATTTCTCGAAAATATAGAGTCAATTTCGAAAAACAATGGCCCAAAAATGAGGAATAGAATGTCACGATACTACGTTGACTCTATATACTCTGCTAATACGACCATACAGTGTGAAAAAATCTTTTGAAAACAATAAACCTTAGTACAACGCTATAATTGACTGGACCCGTGGGTCGATAATAGTCACCATTCTACAAGTTCATTTATATTAATTAGTTTGTTGATGCTAACAAAAATCGATTATAGTGTGATCTTTCTATCTAATCGATTAAAATATTGATTAGAAGATAATTAAGATTCATTCCCAATAATTAAATTGATATAAAAATAAGATCCAGAAGATGTATCTTAAGATTAGTTATATTGAATGCTCATCCTATTATTTCATAAATCCTGAAGGTTAACGATGAATTGTTGTTTTTTTTTATATGAACATTGTAAAAATGTAACAGTGTCACGGTTTGCTATTTACTATTTAGCGAGACCACCTACTATTAGGACATTTCTTTAACTACGCACCACCTAATTTTATAGACATTGTGTGTTAAGTGGCGGAACTGAACGCCGCGCTTCTTTTACCAGAGTGGAGAAATAAAAACACCTTAAGCATTCATTATATCAGTGCTCGCAGACACACCATTGAAATTCTAAATTATAATATAAAACCTTTGTATAAAGTAAAGTAGAAACTAACCATTAATCAACGCGTATTTTAATCATGCCTCTACAGCGTGACAATGGTATTTTTTTAACTAGGCTTTTAACTAATAAACTAGGTTTATAATTTTGTGTTAATTAAATGTCTAACCTTCGTAGTTTATGTATATTATTATTCATAAGGGAGGCTTTATAATATTATTATTATGAGAGCTTTATAACTTGACCTATTTTCAATATCAACTAGTCCAAAAGCAAAGTGCTACAACGAAAAGTAATAAAATATATTAAAATACTACAATACAACTAATACATATTATGAATTTAAAAGATCGTGAACTTTCACGCAAAAACTAGTGAACTGATTTAAATGATACTTTATAGTTATATAATTAATATATATATATATATATATATATATATATATATATATATATATATATATATAGGTTACAATTTGTATAAATATTTTGTATATTGGGCTAATAAGTTGAAATGGGCGAAGCCGCGTTTGAGTTGCTGGTATTTCACTTTCTAGACACTGCTTCACTATTCGTAATTTTTTTAAAACAATAATTATATGTTGTGGAAACCAACGCCACGTTATAGTTAACTAGACGAAAGATATTGAAAATTAAAGTCGGGACCATCGCGTTTACAGTGAAATACTGCGCCACGATAGCATCCTTTGGTTTTTTCCCTGCACGCCGTATCTTCACTTAGAAGGGTAGACAGAGGGTAACTTAATGTCAAAACAATCTCGTTCACTACTTTCTTGTAACAAAGAAATGAAAATAATTCCTTTTCTTCATTCGACCCTGTTTCATTGCACCATGATCGCCTTTACGTAAATTTTACAAAATATATCAAATTACAGTTAGGTCTCTTTTGTAAGTACACTTATGTCACAGACCTAGGTCAGACAGGTCTCCTAGGAAATTGTGTTCATGATACACCATTATACATAGTTTATTATAATTTTGTCACCTACTTTGGTAGTCTCAATAGGATTTCAAGGTTTCACATTTTTCACGCAATTTTAATTAATATGTAGGTACAATACTTTATAAAACATATTAAAAAATAGATAAATACGATTCTAAGAAATTTATAAAAACAATACTAACAACTAAAGTCTATTAACGGATACAAATAAATGGATTTAATCGAATACCAAATTGAAATAATAAAATTGTAACATTTATGTTAAAGGAGTGCAACTTTTGAGTTTTTTACCGGCTCATCTCAGCAGAACTGCCTTCCGGGTGGTAGCTTCATGTTCATTCAATGATACTAAAGTGCTTGCAATTTGAATTTTAAACCATCTCGCTTGAAACAAAAAACAACTAATATGACATATTGTTCTCCATATCAATATAAAAAAAACAACAACTTTCAATAGGTATTTGACAAAATAGTTTAATTAAACACTTACACAGAATTCCAAAAGAACACGTGTATTTCTTATTATTTTATTACATTTGAAACTAGCCTTGAAATTATAAACATATGAACAACAGATATTCCATATATTTTAGCACACATGCGTAACTATAATTGAAACACATGGTGGTCTTAAAAAGCTTTTAAAATTTTATTATAGAGAT
Source organism: Heliconius congener (assembly GCA_018230605.1). Lineage (NCBI taxonomy): Eukaryota > Metazoa > Arthropoda > Insecta > Lepidoptera > Nymphalidae > Heliconius > Heliconius congener. The sequence continues at coordinate 11,463 of DWAO01002254.1, read as the reverse complement.
TTCAAGGGCGATATTAAATATAAAATTACTTGTTGAAATTTGGTTTTTAGTCTACTGATATTAACTTTGATTATACAGATCGTGGGATTGATTTCCTTTCAGGATAAAACCATTAAAGAAAAACATAACCGCGTTGATTTGATCGAATAAGTGTAAAAAAGAAATATTTAACAAAGAAATAACCATAATTACCATAGCAATAGTAAGCCACTTTTTAACAGAAAATTTACAATTTATAGCATGTTTAAAGTGTTAAATTCGAGAAACAATCTCATGTTAAATGAAATGGCGGGAATTTCTTTCGGTCTATTTTAGCGCCATATTGGGAGCGTTGAACTCGCGCCGCGCACGTTTCGCCGCAGATAATAAAATCATTTATTATTTATTTAGACTATGAAAGAGATATTAGACAAAGATTACTTTGAAATATTATTCTCTTATTTATTTTGTAGTTTTAGTTTCCTTTAAAAAATAGTTTTTATTAAATAACGTAATGTAAATTATATAACACAATAACACAATATATATATATATATATATATATATATATATATATATATATATATATATATAAAGCTTTGAAAGTAAAACTTCAAGACGACAAAAATAAAAATATATATATTTTTCGTAATTAAAAAGAACATTTTTGTAAGATATATTTTATTGCATAAAAAATAAGAATTTTGACTCTAACTCTTAATGGTTTGCTAAAAGTACTGAAGACTGGCAGAAGATTTATCTGGACGAGAAGATCAGGCCTACGATCACCAACGCGTCTGGTAAAGGCTGTGACTCACCCTAAGATTTTCTAAATATGTGCGTCTAATAAGATATGTTTTTTATGAATGACTTTAAAATATGAAAAAAAAATACTATACGAGTTGATCATAAAAACATGACTATAATTTCCATTGTATCTATTATATATAATCATTATTAATAAATTGTAAAAACTCTTATTTCTTTACTTAATCCATAAATAATTAGATATTTAAGTAGTGGACTCAAATTTGAAAGTGGAATATTTACTGTGATTTATTTAGACAAGAGATGCGTAGAGATGGAAAGATATTTATAATTTTACTGACCGTATATAAATTTGTTTACAAAACAAATTTATGTTTTTACGACATAACAGTGATTATCATCTATTTTGTTTTATAGCGTCTTTATAATTTTGAGTAACAGCTCCTTTTATTAGTACCATTAAGTGATCGTTAATTAGAACAGATTTGTAATGATTAAGATGGCTGCTCCTTACACCGTTTAAAATAAGCTTTTAATTAAATTAATATTAGTTCTATTTCTTATTACTCTCATTCTTAGTGATAGAAAGAATAAATTTAACTTTATTTTGTCGATTCTGTTTCATAATCAAATAAGTTTAAAATATTCCTAAATTCTTTAGAAAAGAATGAGTATTGAATAATAAACATTAAAACTAACTAACGTTTGTGCTTCTCTACAATGTACTATTTTTCGTCAAGTATCTATTCATAGTCTACTTTAAAGTTGCAGCTAGCACGGTAGGCAGAAAGAACCTAGCTCGGGCACTGTGCCTAATTTTCAAGACATGGCATATTAAGTGACGGAACCCAACCTCGCATTTATTTGTATTTACCATAGTAAACAGAAAGTAAGTAGTAGTGTAACAGAAAATAATTTAATATCTTGAGTGAGAATCGAATCCTCTACAAACGCGCTTACAGTCAAACGCTGTGATGCTACGCCACGGCGACCTCATAATATAAAAATACAATAATCAAAAGTCATTCAATGATTGTCAAATGTCGGTCAATAAATCATTTCATTCGATTGTAACGATTAAAATCATCCCTTCAGGTCAAAAAACTCTCAATTGGTATAATGAAAGAATTCCAACTTTGTATTACGTATATGCGGGTTTTTTATTGTCACACTCGAATAATGAGTTAGCATTGAGTGTCTTGTTATAATAAATAATATTTTTTGGCTGTAAATACCCAGTGGAGTGGAAAAGAGGTCGTGGGTTCTGTTTATACTGGTTGTTGTACTTCACGCTGTATTCCACACATAGCAGGATAGGCAGAGGGAATTTAGTGTTAAGACATTAAATCCTCACTTTCCATTTAATTTTCGAGTCAGCGTCTTGGATGGTGGAACTCAATATCGCTCTTGTCAAAAGAGACAGAAAATAAAAATAATTTATTACCCCAATTGGAATTCGAACCATCACGTTTAGCAGTTGACAGTATAAAACAACACAGATTGTACGTTTCCAGGAGGCGCGGGTTCGAGTCCCGCTACGTTCAGATTTTATACGTTTTCTAAATAAATATATTGTATGTTTGGCTAACATATGCATGTTATTTATGTAAATAAAATTAAATTGATTTATTAATAATTGCTTAAAACCAAAAAGGAAATAATAACAATATTATATTATGCAATGTATTTTTACATCACATATTTTACAATGTTTACAATATTCGTATATCCGCTCGGCCTGAATCCATAATACACTCATCGTGTGCCAAATTATCTGTATATTTGATGGAAAACGTACTTGACCTATAAAAATTTAGCTCAAGTGCCTAAAGTCTATGCCTAGCGTAGCATATTTGTGCGAAATTCACATAAATTACATCTGTTTTAGACTTGAAATCTAATCTAGATTAGAAAAAAAATACCTGTTTTTGTTAGTTTTTATATTACAACATCTGGAAAACGTCGATAGTGTCTATTTTGTTTTATTTAGGTTGAATCACTTTGATTTTGCAAATAATCATAATGTACCGCAATTAGGACATTTCCACATATTATGATTGATGGTTGATTTCCATATGAAAAATAAATATATATTTATAAATAAATTCAAAATTATAATACTATGCAGACATTTTATTTTATCGGTCATTCAAAAGAATTTTAAAAGCTTCCACCATAAACGTTTTAACAAATTGTTACAAATTTCAACACTGAGTTGATAATATCACAATGGCGTATTCAATTAAACAACAATACTCAATAAACATAACAATTAAATTCACGCCTCGAAAATTTTGTACGTCAATTGAAATAAATATACTAGTTTCATATGACGACTTTGCTTTTATTCAAATAATTAATTTTAATTATTATTATATTATAGCTAACTAAATTTATTTTATCCACATATGTATCTAGTATTAAAAAACACTAATCCCCGGTTTCCGCTCAACTGCCTAGAGGCGTAGTTCAACGCCGTGGTCTGTCTTACTGGAGCAGAAAATAATAAGGTAAGTTACTATATATTGATCTCAAATGTATAAAATAATCTCAAACATTCAACTTCTGAAGTTTCTTAAGTATCGTCATATGATATTATTTGTTTCTCAATTATAGTGTAAATAAAGTTCTTTTCACACTTCAGTGACCTGTAGGTGTTAAAAATGTTAATTACTTTACCTTGTACCGTACCTGGTACTTTTATGTTACGACATTCGATAATTTAAAATTAGGGCTATAAAATGCTTACTCTAACAGAATGTTTACTCTCAAATAAAACGGAAAAAGTAGAGCGGAGTTTTTATATAAGTTTGCATGGAAAATATTTATATGGAATATTGTTTTAAGTACTGTAAGATAATTTATTTTAAATCAAGATTTGTTGTGTTCCATTTGGAGGGGCATATGTCCAGCAAAGACAAAAAAAATCCTTTGCCTTCGACACCAGAGCGAAGAAATGGAAATATAAATTTAAATAAATATTTCATTTCCTCAAATGGAGATTGAACCCAAAACCAGTCACGTTAACACACTTTGCCCCTGCGCCACGTCTGGCGTCTAACGCTGTCTTCTTTATATAAAGAAATACAAACATATTGTTCAAAATGGCCGATATCATAGATCATATAGCCTCAACAGCTAGAAGTATGTCACACTGTCAGTAGTAACAAATCTAAGAATTCCCGATGCCTAAAGCAGATAAAGGAGAATAATTCATAATGCCATAAAAGGAATCTTACACCCACGTGTAGATCTAATCTAACGCATAAAGTAAAATTACAAAGCTCTTTGTTGTGGTATATCTTCACGCATTACCGCATTTTGTGAGGGTAGGTACAAATGTGTATATGATTTTATTCTGTACTTTCCGTCTGTTTTAGCTCAATCCATACGTCTATAGTTACTTATATTATAAAGCTGTAGAAATTATTTGACCACATTTATCTCAGAAACTAAAGGTTCAAATAAAAAAAATATATATTAAAGAGTCCATTTATTAAGGATGGCTATATTACATTACGGTGATCGTTTCGATGTAACTCGGAATCTTAGATTTTGTCACATAGATACAGCCCCTGGTTATTTCTTTTTCTAATTGACCACGGGAGTGTATTTATTTTCTTGTGAGCTTTACAAAAGAATAAATAAAAAAAGCTTTTAAAGCCAGTATATTATATAGGACAAAACAATATTTACATAAATTTATCTGGTTAGAATAAAAATCCATAAACACCACGTGTGTATTTAATAATAATCAACGGCGTTACATATTATGCTAAGGAAAATTAAAATAAAACATTTTAGTTAATTTAATCAAAAGTCAATCAATCGCCATGTAAAAATAGGTAGGATCAAATTGTTCGGAATCTAATTAAAAGAAAATAGTCTATGGCTTGGTTTAATTAAAAAAAGTGGACCACCCGATTCGAAATTCAAATTCACTAAATGGAACTAACCATGTTCTTGTTTCGTATACGTAAAGTGAATGACATAGCGAGTACACTACCTATATATATATATATATATACATTTGTGTATTTTAAATATAATTATTTTATATCCTTTATACGATATTCATATCCGATCCTATGTTTTATATAGAATGAAATCGAATTATTTATCATATTTCGTTATTTTCAAATAATTATTTTGTTATTTTGTTATAAACGTTATTTTGTTTTCATTACTTAATTACGATTTGGATTTAACTAGAGACAAAGAAAACTAACGTTCTGTGCGTTCCAATCTCCGGAATAGTAGACTGTTTTTTTTTTATATTTCTTATCGCATCTGTGAAATGTGGTAGCAAAATATAAACGAGTTACGCAAGCCTCAAACACATATAAAAATACAGTGTACATACAAATGTTAATTGTGGATAAAAGCCCCATTTACATATATTATATGTTTTAAGCTTATGACATACATATAATGGATAAAACTCGGTTTATCCATCCATGTTAAATTCTAAACTCTAAATAGACGGAAAAGGAAAAACAGAACGACGTGACATTTAAAACCATAAAGTATTTTCTATTTAAAACAATATCATAGCATGTTATATTATAAAAAAAATCAATAAATGGTTTGTTTATAAATGTTACAATTTAATTGATTTGAATGACTCATAAATCAAATTGTAAATCATTTAATTGATCATAAATGTATGTAATCAAATAACATCATTCAAAACCTACGCACATTAAACTCACTATTCATATACTATACGTCCACATTTATTACATCTATTGAGTAAAATATAAATAATCTGCATACAGTGGTGTAATAAGTTTCATATTTTGAATAATTTGCTTAAAGTAAATTTAGGGTTTAATTACATACATAAAGCCATAACACCGCATTTGCATACTATTTTTATGTTTTTCATTTTATATACATCTTTTATTGTTTGTGCAATAACTATACTAATAAAAATTATATTCATTTCTGTATATAATATAGATATTCTGTATTATTTTAATTTTAAGCAAAAATTTCGCCTACCTTATGTTTAAGTGAATGTGACAAGCGATTAATATAAAATATTATTATATTATTATTTAAAATTTAATTGTAGTGTTATAACACTTAGGTTATAGCCTTACTTAACTTAACTTCTAATGACAGGTTCCCAGGTTCCGTCTGCCCTGCCTTGTGCAAGATGCAACGTGAAGTAAAAATATATATTAAAGAAATAAGTAGGTATATTTTAATTTAACTGAATTTGAATCTGTATAGCTTTCATTGCACGTGATAGAGCAGATTATTGAAATAACAAAGGTGCGGTAACTCGGTATGCCACCAGCATTACGTTTGGCAATAATTACCAAATTCCCTGCGCCTTGTTTTAGTAGGGTTATTAACCTTATACTAGGGTTGTATTGTATCGAAATGTGTTTAGTTTTATTAAAAAAAACGCACGCGGCTAGGAATTTCATATAATATTTTTATTGCATTTATAACTAAAGATAACAATTAATGTGTGTGACTGGTAAAAATGCATTAATTGTTATTATTTTCATAATTAAATAGCATTTAAATAAAAAGTTTATGTTAATATGTATATATAAGTTAGTAAAATGGCTAAACGGTCAAGAACTAGTATAAAATGTTATATTTATCAAATTCTCATATTTTTATAAATATTTACAACTCTATTATATATAAACGTGTATAGACTTTAATTTAATATCCCTTTATCACATCTGTCTATCACCAACTCATGTCAGCAGACGGTACAGAATATAGATAATAAAAATTCTACACATAAAGTGCGGATAGAATATAAAATAAAATCGATAGATCTCTCGATACGATCAAAGGTATTTTTAGTAACATCACTCACAAAGGCGTCACCGCGTCGCGCACGCTTCCAATTTACAAAGGAAATGCGTTTAAAATTATTCATTTAATTTAATCTATCCTTTTTCACATTGAAATAAGGCTCAAAATTATTCATCCCTTGTCTTTTCAAATGAAAAACAAGTTGAATTGTCAAAATAAAAGCACGGGAAACACCAAAAACGCTGTCAATCGTTGACTACGGAAGCCATTTATTTTTGTCGAATCAATTAATATAATTGATTTTACAGATGCAACGTGTTTCTACAGTAAGAATTTTGTGCTGTATCACTGTCCATGGGAATGAAAAATTTTTGTTTTATTTACTATTGTAAGTATTTTTTTGTAGTTTAGCCCCTAGCATTTTTGTGTCCACTTAACTATAAATACACAAAGATAACTTTATTGTTGTGATTATATATTATTAGTTAATGAAAAACGAAAATAAACTGTAGTTATTATTTTTGAATATAATAAAAATTCCATTAATTCCACCCATTATTTCCAACATTCACTTTCATTGATTCACTTCACACCGCAGATAACATGTTTCTATAAAACCAATAATAATGAATCTTCCTTCTATTTTATTCATTCGACACCCATTCATTCAACATCGATGTATGAATATAATGTAAAGAAATTGATATTCTCAAAGACGACCGATACAATCATAATTATTACTAACACGCCTGTCGCACCTCCTATAGATAGCTATCTACGCTAATAATACGAAATTAAATAGACCTATTGTAGCCTAGATTTGTTATTTCATTACAGTTCTACATAATTTGGTCGGCTTTTACAAAGGGACCAATATCACGTGAGTCGCGGTCGTAAGTATTAGGTATTTTAATAAGGTTCTTTTGATTTTGGATAAGACTAGTGTTGAACTAACACTTCTAATGTAGCTGACTTAAAAGGTTTTTGTGGTTTCCTTGAAATTATTTCTCAATTTAACCGCTCTAGTAGTCGAATTGCAACGTAGAGTTCTGCCACTCAAAATAAAATATCCACAAAATTTGTCGAAAAGTAGCCAACGGACAGTTTTAACAGTACGTTTCCTCGAACTATCTTACTTTGTCGAAAAGAGCATGAAGCTAAAAGTTTCTTTTGTTTTTTAAATTATCAATTAGATAAACCTTGATTTATCAAACACATAAAACATTAAAATGGTAGCAAAATACTATTTAAAAATACTTGAAAACGTGAAAAATCGAATATTATATTTAATATATTATAATAACCCCTCGTAGCTTGTCTCTGTTGGCGATAAATGTGTATCAAAGAAGTTTCTAAAAGTATTTTTAAGCTCCAAGTTTTATCCCTATCATAGTAAGGATATATATAGTATAGGTAAGAAGCTCAGGATTCTTTCAATAAATTCAATTAAATATATAAAACCTACAACCTTGTCTTCCTTTAGTAGCTGAGCCATAGCGGCATAACTAAATCTGATTTCCGGTGAACAAAGAAAGACCTGCAGTACCTTTAACGAGCCACTCAATAGAAGGTCAAGCAAGTTGATCAGTTTAAGCGTTATGTAGAATAACAAGTTAGTTTCCATAGAAAAGATTACACATTGAATATGGCAGTTTTTAGAAACTAACTATTTTAGATTAACATGATTGAACATAGCCTCCTCGATAAAAAGACTATCTAACAAAGAAATAATGTCTCTATTCGACCCAGAAATTGCTGAGATCACCGCGTCTAATTAAACAAACTTTTTAACTTTAATATATTAGTCTAGATAATATAGAATTAAATCTAGATTAAGACAACGACTTATTAAAATTTTGAGCTGAAATTTGGATTAAAAGTGCTTCTTTTGTTACACGTCGAAGTTTTAATGTCACGTCAGTATATTTGCAACCGTATCAAATACTTTTTAAATAATTATTTTTATTTTAATCAAATTTATTAGAATAAAATACAAGCGTGTACCATTTCTATTTATTCTAAGGTATTCATTGAGTACTAATGTATGTAATTAATATTCCAGTAAAGGGACTACCGTGAACAGTCCTACGCTGTACAATGTGGCGTGCCATGTCTATTAATGTTATGTTATTTGTATATGTTTAACATACATATTCAACATAATTTTATGTATATGTTTAATATATTTATGTAGGTTATTTTGCTTTTATTGATTTTAAGTACTATCCAATAACAAATTATATTAGTTGTAGAATTTCTCTATATTTCTTATACTGTTTGAATCTTTAATTTCTTTTTTCCTTTATTTACTTTTTACGTTTTGTATAAAAAATATTACCGATTACCTTTTAACCGTTTTGATAACGAAGAATCTCATCAAATTTGGGATAGTATACCTGAAAATAAAAATAAAACATTTAAATATATAATATATGTTTCATTCATTTGTACTTATCTGTTATAATTATTTATGACATAAATAACTAAATAAAAAAGGTCGTAGTTAACATTAGTAAATACCACCTAATCAGGATTTTTTTTAGCTTAACGCTGTATCCTCACATAACACCATAGACAGAAGGAACCTAGGAATCTAGTGATAAGACATCCGTTCCCATTACGATTGATGGAGGCATTGCGTCTTGAGTGGCGGAACTCAAACATTAAATATTTTAATTCCATAGATGGGAATCGAAACCACAACATGGCGCGTTTACAGTCACACACTTGTACCCCTGCGCCACAACTGACCTCACTGGCCTTGTTAGTACAAAGTAAAATAAACTTAAATCAAACAAAATCTAAATTAGATATAGAATAAATACATAAAATATAATATTTTGGCATAGGTACACAAATGAATCAGAGTTGCCATGTATAAAAAAAACCTCCTTCGCAAATTACAATAATAGTAATACATACACAAATAAGCATAAAGTAAATATTGGCTTTTCACATATCATTATTCTTGTTTGATGTTTTGTTGTGAAATCAAATTGAAGGTTGCTTGTATGCAATATTTGTTGTAATGATGGGTGTTTTATTTAGATATATTAATAATTTATAACTTCTATGTAATATTTTTTTATGTATATGATGCAAAGTACATCGTATCTTCACTCTGGATCCCGCGTATAGTAAGGCAGACTGAGTAAATCTAGTCTGAAGACACTCCGTTCCCCACGCACTGCCCAATTTCCGGGATTGAATAACGCAACTCAACACCGCGATTTATTGTAGTGGTAGTTTATTACCTTGATATGCGAGAAAAACTGTGAAGCAAATGCTTTTAAATTAGCTTTTTAAATTATATCACGGCACCCTATCTATATCTGATACGAATTACTTTAAAAACATAATAATTTTATTCTACTCACATTAAACTATGTTTCCATATTAAAATACAAAATTCAGAAGCGTACGCACAGTAGTGTAACAAATACATTCACAACTCGCAACATGTCACGTATGCATCAACTAACTTCTGTATATAATATGAGTAGGTATTTCTCTATTTATTATAATATATAGAGTATGAGATGACTAAGCTAATGTGAGAGCTTTTGAACGTAAGTTGTTTTGCCTTTAGTCAAAGCTTATATTTATCACGAGACTTTAAGCGTCTTCGCTTTTCCTACAAATTCGAGATTGTGTGTAGATTAGAGTTCTAGGACGCAGAAAAGAAATAAATATATTACTCATATATTTACTGTTATTAAAACCCAAAATACAGTATAATATAATATTTTTTATCAATACACATGTGTGCTCCTAACTTATAAACAACAACAAAATAAAAAAAAATGTTTCGACGTTATAAAAAATTAATTACAAAAAATGTAATAAATGAAAATATTTTTATACGAGTAGAGTAGGGAGAACATTATAAGTATATAGATTAATTTAATTATTTAAAATTCTAACACCTCGATAAATTAGTGAAGGAAGAAATTAAAAACATATGTAGATAAAATGAAGCCATTACCATTTTAAAATAATAAACATATCCTATTTTACTATCCCATAGGAGTAAACCTAATTCTTTTATAGTTACCTATTAACCTAAAATCTATAAAAATCGATTTTAATTCTCGATATATTCTGCATTAGTGAAGTAGGTATCTGCTGAAATACAGGGCAAGCAACCAGTTATAGCTAAATTCAGGTGGTAGAACTATTTATTATTATTAGCTTATGTTCAGTAGGAAAGGCAGAGAGAACCTAGTCATGGGTATAAGAATGAGGAGGGCGTGTGGTCTGTGCCCACCCGAAAAAAATTACTTATTTTTTTTTAATAGAAATATAAAAGAAGACCTTTTAAACGAGGATAAAAACACAAATCTACTGTTTAAAATACAATCCATATTTTCCAGGCCTCTGGAAAATATATCTAGATACACCCAAGAACCTACCGTTAAAAAAATCCGTTTTCCAATTTTCGTACATTTTGGGAGCCCGAATAACGTTTTCAATCATAGTTAATTTAACGTTATAAGAATATAATAATAAAAAAAATATTAGCTATTTTATTTATACAATATAAAAAAGTCGTTAAAAAGCTTACTTCTATAGAAACCATTAAACATAAGAAAATGAAGTAAAAATCTTAGAAAAAACGACTATTGTTATACAATATAACTTGGTCATTAGTGATGTAACCATCAACTTATATGTATGTGAGAAGTTGCTTTGTTTGTTTATTACGAAAATGTTACATCCTGTCAAAAATTACGTTATACAAGAAGGTTACATTAATACAAAAAACAAAAATTACGTTATACATTTGGAAAAATGTTGATAGTTGGTTGGTAGGGTAGTTGTACCTTACTATAACAAACTTGTTACCCAGTTTGATAACTGACTCAATTATTAAAATCAAATTAAATCAGCTTTACGCTGTATCCCGCACACAGCAGGGTAGGCAGAGGGAAC
>DWAO01002253.1:0-16436 GCA_018230605.1 Heliconius congener | reverse complement strand
TATTTCATCTCCTCGAGTGGGAATCGAACCCACAAGCAGTCGGTTTTACAGTCACTCGGCCTCGTTTAATATATGTTTTATTATATATTTTCTTATAAAAAAAATAATAATAAAATATATACTAAATATAAACATGCTACATAAAAGTACATTTTGTAATTAAGTTATTTACTAAGTCTTTTAATATTATGTTTACTGTTTTGTACATTTTCAAAATAAACAACATAATATAAAATGCAAACTCGCAACCGGAACACACCGCTTTCAGTTTTCAGAGGAAAATATGCAAATCCTTAATAATTAAATCTAGGGGTATGTTTGCTGTCCAAAATTGTCACTTTTATTTCTGTTATATGTTACGTGTCAAAAAAATATAAAATGTGTCAACTCTACGTTTTATCCCGCGTAGCGCAAAGAGGACACAAATAACCTTTAGTAAGGACACTCCGTTCTACGATTTTCTCCCGAATACGAATCGAATCGAGACTTTACGTGTTGAGCGTTCAGTCCAGCCAGCCATGGCTGGACTGAACGCTGCGACTTATCTAATACGGAAATCTAATTTCATATTCATATATTTCGCCCTTTTGCGGGATAAGTAGAGAAAAATTTGTAACAAGGCACCCTGTTCATATGCCTTCATATCTTCTTTTGCAAACAACGAGGCCGCCGTGTCGTAGTTGCATGAGTGTGCGACTGTAAGCGCGGCAGTTGTATGTTTGATTCCCATGCAAACGGAACGAGGCAAGGCGCGGCGTTGAGTTCCGTGACTCAACACGCTATAGCTCTAGAATTCGAATAGAATTGTCTTAACACTACGGTTCCCTCTGCCTACCCAGCTACGTGCGGGATACAGCGTGATGCCATTAAAAATCTGGTTAAAGAATATATCCCTACTTAGCGCTAGTAGACATACGCAGTAATACAACACTGTCACCTATATATTTAGGAAACATCTGTTAGTATATCAGGATCATAATATTTCCTTCACATGTGAAGCTTATTCAAATTCTTATCAAAATGTTTTATCAAACAAGTAGTATCCCGTAACACAACAACCCTTGTCGGAAAGGTCCAAAAGGAGCATAAAGCGTTCAATTCCAACGTCACCTGAAAAAATTGCTTGGAAAAATCTTTTCTTGACATCAAGTGACATGGATCCTGCGGGAACCCATAAATATACTATAAAAACTCTTTTTCAATTTGCCACTTTACGGAGATAGGTTTAGTGGCATTATAATTTATGTCTGTGACATGGATCGATGGTATCCTCCTGCTGTAGACTTTAAAATAATTGAAATTTACTTCCCTTGATGTCATGTCGATTTATATACTTACAAGTTATTATAATTCGTTTTATTCTTTATTAATTATCATAATTAACTTATGGGAAAAGATTGAAGTGAAATGTCATTAATTTATTTTTACCCAGAAAAATAATCTGTAGAGAAATAAAAAAAACCTACTTAAAAGCCCATCTATACGATAATTTTCTTGGACTCTCTTGTTTGGACATCTCAAAACCAGTAAAATAAAAACACATTACTATTATAAAATATATCATAATAATATGGCATCAACATTTTCATTCGCAATCGTAATTAGAAGATTGCAGTAATTTCGAACGAAGGTTCAACTGCTTGACATATATTATAAACTAGGCGCATCTGCCATAAAACGTCATCATCGTAACGAGGCCTCATATGGAACCGACAGAGAGAAACAAAAATTGCAATTCACAAATCTATTACGCACACGCCATAGCGTTGAAATGTATAAAATATTTTAGCTTTCCCTAATCCCATAGTGGTTAACGTTCCAAATTAAATTTCCACATTCGTTGAAACTTCAATGTGGACCATACACCGGTGATATAACATTTATTTTCGTATAACAATAGAATAGACACGTCTATGCTATTCGGCTGCTGGATATCAAATGACACTTTCATGTATTCGCTAACGAGTTCCATGATAGGGGCTTATTATGTACATACATTAAAGACAAAGAATTTTGTACCTTATTCCAATGGAATAAGGAATTTAGGGGTTGCATTAAAAAATTGCAATTTAACCAGAGGGTAGTTAGTATGAAGGAATTGTTTAAAAGCGAAAGTAATTAGAATTTTACGTGTGCAGAAGTACACTCGGTGGATTAATAAATATTTCGAATGGCACAACGATTAGTGGCTCGAATTGGATACCACGGCGATTATAGCCGTGTGCTGGTGAATATTTTTGTGTTTTGTTTTGTAATATGAATTTGTTTGTTTGAGATATTTTTATTTCAAAAAGAACTTTTGTTTTTAAATGGAGTTTAGCTATTTTGATTGAAATATAACGATTTGACATTTTTTATCTTCATGTGTGTAGTTCAAAATGTGTTTTTCTATCTAGGATCTAGATCCTAGATAGAAAAACACATTTTGATTGCTTTTTTAGCTCGATTAATCGCGTATAATTTAGAACATTAAAATATTGAACATTTTTGGGAACCTATTCTTTTTTGTATTTGATGATGGAATCCAACACTGCAATTTGCCTAATAAAATCGGATAACATTTTGAATTAAAAATAATCACGCCAATGGGAACTTGAACTTACACTCATCCATCTATAACAATAAAGTAATTTGCAAAACAAAACTAATCTCTACTCAGTTTCTAAAGTAAACACTAATTTTTAATATAAAAAATTGTACCAACACCGGAGTACACCGGAGTACTTTTGATATATTACAACCTCTTAGCCCGGTACAATCTTCAATGCCTCGACTTAAACTTTTTCTTTACAACGATAAAATAAAATTTTAATAGCAAAACTTGTAAACACTTGCCATAAACTGTAAATAATTACCCTATACCCTTAGAATCTCGTAAATTGTTTTCGACCCCTCGTAACAAGTAGAACTGGACATTGACTATAAATCATCTTTATTACAAACCTCCCTTAGGGTGACTTGAAATTTTGTCTGGTAAGTGTTTTTTATACTATCAGTACATTTTGAAGTAAATATGTATGTATATCTTAAGGTTAACTATAAGTAAAATGTTTTTTTTTATATTTTTATTTATTCGCTCTGGTGTAGAGGCAAAGCGCGGCGTTAAATTCCGCCGCTAGTATATGTACTCAAGACGCAATGCCTCCAGAATACGAACACTAGATTTCCACTGCCTACCCAGCTGTTTGGGAAACAGCGTGAAGCTAAAAAAATCTCAAATACGTCAACTTAGATTAACAATTTAACATTTTCTCAACTCATAGAAGTGAAAAATCGTTCGACAGAGTGAGTCATACAGCTTATAACGCTACTAAAAATAGCTAAAACAAAGTACCGATGGAAACCATTTGATAAGTTTGGGCCAACGAATGGAGGTAGCAAAAAGATTTATAAAATAACCTGCCGTATCGATCTTATCTTTTCATCGATACAAACTGTAGTTTCGCGTGCACTAGCGTTGGTATTCTAATAGCTTTATTTCCTTAATATTACATATTAAAAGAGTCAAAGTATATTTTCACAATTTTTTGGTTCTGGTAAGATAAAGCGCAGCGTTGAGTTATGCTACCACTCAACGTGCAATGTCTCAATTTGAAAAGAATATCTCGATACTAGGTATCTTTTTTTTTAAGTTTAATAAATCACTCCGCTTTCGTTCTACTTCTAATTGTAAGAATTGTACGAACACATAAAATATTCAATTTATTTATAATTATGCCATTCTAAATAAGTTATAATAATATTTAATATTAATATTAAAATAAATAGTAAAAAATAAGTTTGAAAGAAAAATAAAAATATATAACAAAAATAATTACCGAAACGAACTTGTTTGAATACTTAATAATTGAGTCTGACCATAATTATTTGTTTCTATAACGGAACATTTATTTTAATTGTTCCCAATGTAGTAGTAAGGTTTAGAAATACGGTGTAATTTCTGATATAACGTATTCAAAAATGTATACGGATGGGGCTTCACACATTTTATCGTGTAATAATTACATAAATATTTTAAATACAGTTTGTTGAGTTCCTACGCTCAATATGCAATGCCTCCAGAATTCGGCAGAAGTGTCTCAATGGGAACGGGGTGTCTTAGGTGTGCAGGTTCTCTCCGCCTACCCTGTTATGTGCGGTGATATAGCGTGAAGTTAACAAAAAACTATTTTAAATCAAAAGTAGATATTTTATGATAAGGCTAATAAATATTAGTGGTGATATACTGTACATGGATATTATAATTACCAATATCAATAATATTCATTACCATGCACGGCGTTGAGCACCGCTACTCGACATACAATATCTCGAATTAGAATAGAATGCGGATAACAGAGTGTCTTACATCAGTACAAATGATTTGTTTTAAATACCCTTTACAACATAGCAAAATAAAAAACTCTTTATAAAACTAAATTTTAATTAGTATGAAGAAAATAGAATTCAATCTAAAATGTATAAACAGTTCAAGTGTAATGAAATCTGCTACGTTTAGAAGTAAACGTATAAAGACAAGTTAGATGAAAACAGACGGAGGGACATTGTTTTATAATTTCTTACTTTGTGCCTTTACTTACTCTTTTATTTGTATTAGTATTTTATCTATTTACATTAGTAGTTATATATCATGTATTTTTATTAATATAGATAAAGAGAATTTAGTGTACTCTTTTTCACTTTCTATCCAAGAATACAGATCTCAATTCAACTGGATTATGTGTCGCAACCTAACACTGCATAATTTTGAGCGAGGGTTGGTTATGTTTAATATAATTGTCGCTTCATGGTAATTGACCTCTATGGATCGTATAGACAATAGTGTGTGAAACACGTCTCACTCTCAAATAAGTCACAAAGGCGTCCCCACTGTTTTATTAAATATAATTTATGGTAAGAAGGAAACTTGTACTTGAAAAGTTTGATTACGCCCGTGTTCCACTAATGTTTAAAAGTCAACGTAATTTATAGCTGAGCTTTATCAGTGCTTTATCGCATTAAGTTATAAAGTTTGGATTAATAATGCCACTTTTACCGTTTTTATAATGCGACTACGTACGAAAGGAAATTGTCGAGCGGCGCCCGCTCTAGGTTTATCGACACTTTTTAATTTACATCAGAGGCAACCCTATTATAAGATTCACTGCAGTACATTATGTATTGTTCGAGCCCTCATTTCGTTGTATGACGTAGCGAAAACGGCTTAAACGATCTGTCGGTGCCGTCATTAATTTGCCCAGATTTATTATATCCTATCCAGAATATGCACACCTAACCCGCTATGAAGTTAGCAATAAATCTTCCGAGCAACTCATCCATTGCATCTTAAATTTCCCGTTTAAAAACTAATCGGGGAGTATTGACGTCGATGTAAAGCGCTTTAGTTGAGAAAATATTTCACGCCCTTGTTTGCGTCGGACTGAATCGTCCAGAAATTGATTATGAAACGTTGAGTCGACAGTTTTTCGTTTTGTCTTTCATTGGGTGTTTGCTTTTGAATTGGTAAATGGTTTCTGGACGTAACGATCCGATGAACAACGTCGGATAGGTTTAATTGGATTTATTTTTGGTGGGAACCTTCTAGTGCCTTGTTTTTTAGCGATGGATAAATGGCTTGGTGCGGCATGTTTTTGGAGGGTAGTTAGGTAATAGATTATTTGCGCTGAATCCACTGACCGCAAAAAGTATTTATCTCACTGAACTGAGATAAACGATAATTGAATGAGCTTCGACCAAGCAATTTTATTGAATGGATCTAAAATTATTTTTAAACTTAATTGTTTTATTTTTTTACTTATTATAAAAATTCTATAGCCTTACTGTTATGTTAAAGACAAAAGTGAGGCACAGCTTAATATGCATAATTAACCTTTTTTTGGCTTGTAAAAAATAGAAAAACTTATTCACGTATTTACAATAATAAATAATAATATAACCTTAAAAAATCAATGCATATAATTAATTTTACTCTTACAAAAATTACAACTTATCAAAAATTATATATTTACCGTACTAATATAACCATTTTCTATTTCAGAACCAAGATACGAAACAGCGTACGCGTGCGAAGGGAAGACTCTCAAGATTGGTTGCAGTGAAGGCTCAGTGATCCATCTGATAAGGGCGAACTATGGTAGATTCTCTATAACGATATGTAACGACCATGGCAATACCGACTGGAGCGTCAACTGTATGAGCACGAGGAGCTTACGGGTTTTACATAGCAGGTTTGTTAGTTTTTGATGTACTACATACATTTAAACCACCTAATACCATCCTATTTAAAAAAATATAATGAGATCTTGTTAAGGAACAATATTTTCTTCTTGGTTTTCTGTAAGATTTTGAATGGACACTATTTAGAATAAATTATTAAAAAAAAAAACAATTTCAACAAGTAGCTTTTGAGATTAACACGTTCAACCAGACAAACACTTTAGTTTTATAACATTAGGTTAGATTTCAAAAACTACTTATATATGTACGTATGTTATACTCAAGCATCTATTATTATAATTTATATAATGAAACTCCAATATACATTAAGTATATTTCCAATTTATCTCACGTCTCTAATCAAAATCTGATAAGTCCTTTGTTCTTTTATTGGAATGAGCTTTGTTACACACACAAAAGACAATTGTTTGCAGTTAATTAATTATTACTATTGCTAATAATGCTTTACTTTTTATTTATTTCATATTGTATAAGTTTATTTCGGTTAAGTATGGAAAAAGTAAATAATAACTCGTACATATATAACATAAACGTCATGAATTTTATTGTATTCTATGATGTCAGGACCTCTTAGTCCATAGTCTATGATTTTTTTATATAAAACTCAAGCCTGAGCAGGAGTCGAACCCTAATGGAATCATCATAAATATATGTATAACACAAACAAAAATCTTCCGGCATCGAAAATACAACATCCTATTAACACAAGACTCGAAACAACGTAAATCGAAATGTACCGAATCAAAATTCAAGTGGGGATTGCGACTGTAGCTAAAATAATTGTAACTATATCGGTATTAAATGTCTATATTGCGGTTTAATTTGTTACGTTGGTATTATTGTGGTAATGAAATTGTACTGTGTAGATTCGGCGTTAACCTGACCGCAAACGATGATTATTATTTATGGTATTATTAACGAAATTCTTAATAACTTCTGTGTAACTTATAGTTTTAATGTGACCTCGTCCACTACAGGACAAATCCTCTCCAATTCACCAACCTCCAAGCGTTCGACCTTCGCTTCAACCGCTTCTAACTATGGATGTTTTTAAATATAAATTAGCTTCACACAGCAGGGTAGGCAGAGGGAAAACTAGCCCCTGCGCCATGACTGGCCTCTCAATTTCTTGAATTAAAACAGAACTGGTGCCAAATCATAAGAATATATTCATTTCTCACCATCTTCCAATGTACAAACTATTGCTATTTCATACTCTATTTTTATTGATATTTCGTTTGCCTTTCTTCAGTAAGATGACATTGAAGACAAAAAATTATTATTAGTCAAGATTTTGATATGTGACAGCCATGTTAAAATTAAAGAAAAGCTCTACTTGAATTTTAACACAACTATAAATGTGTCCTTTCGTTTAGCGTCCTCATGTTATACAACATAATCACCCGGTACTATAATTGTTAATAATACGTTATAATCATTTGTTCAAAATTCGCAAATTTGATAACGTTTGCAATGAAATTCATAATGGTTAGCGCGACATAATTCATGTTTAATTTCACATAATACATTCAATTATTAGAACATGGTACATTTAGTTTGCATATGTATAAACATTGTGATGATTTGTTAGACATTTGTTGATGTCAAATGTATGTATGTACATTTATAAAATACATACTAGCTTATATTATACTGTATGTTTTGTTTAAGGTAGTATAGTATTGAGAAACGTCACTTTTCTTTCTCATATTTATGCAGAAACGTTATATTATATGCTTAGAATCCTGTTGGCCTAAAAAAACTGAATTGTACACTAGTTGTCGCCGGTAACTTTGTTTGTATGATCTTTAAAATGTAAAATACAAAATTCTCGTTTTTTTTTCATTGCCGTAATTTTAAGAAATCCTTTGTTAGTGCTTTACTATAATCCTGAACCTACACTCCTGAATCTTTCCGCCAATTATCTCACGATATCCAGTAGTTTCCGAGTTATATGTCAATCCTTTAGAAACGAAAGATTTTTATAATATAAGTAAGATATATACGTGATTATATGTTAAATGAGAAAGCTTTATTTACTACATTTTACTAAACGATATTGATGATATCTAGACATATTTATATCTTAATACGACTACGAACATAAAGTTTTAAAAAGATAATATACTCTATGTAAATATTAACGTGTATAGAAAAATATAAAAAAAAATAACATACAAAAATTCTACTTATAACATACAAGTCATGATGGGAACTCAGATACTTCGTCGCTCCCGAAAATTAAATGTTCCCCTACTCGATAGCATTACTACTAGATTGGCAATAAAGTGCCCCTCTCGTGTAAGCGACGCCTAAATTGATTGTTGATAAATGACGCGTCCAGTAATTATGCTGTACAAAGTTTATTTTTGAATTACAAAATCATTCACCTGTAAAATAAACTGAAAAGCTTTCCATTTGTGTTTTGCTGATCTGTTTTTGATATTTATTCATTGGGATTGCATTCTGTGGAAACTTTGGTCAGTTTCAATTTTAATTGACATTTCGAGCTGGATCGTTTTTAGGTATTAAACAGGTAAATTGTTCGTATTAATGTCCTGGCGTAGAACTAAGGACTTATAAGTAAATCTATAGAACAAGGAATGAATATTATTAGTCTTAGTGACATTACTTTTATATCTAGGATAATAAAAAAATATGAAAATTGTATTCTTTTTACTTATTTCATTATTTCACGTCTCTTTACAGATGTAGCATGCACCAAAACTGCAGTATACTAGCAAGCACGAACATGTTTGGTGACCCATGTCCGAATACACTCAAATATTTAGAAGCCCACTACCAGTGTGTACCGGGTAAGATACTTCATAATTTATTGCTAGGTGTCAAGTCACTCAGTTATTCTGAGCCAACTACATTTCACAATATTGTTAATTTAAAATGCTATAATATGTTAGGTTTTATATTATAAACACTTTTGGGATGGAAAATGATGTAAGCTAAACCACTAACATGATAATTAAATTACCACTGCCATAGATAATATGGATATATATAATAATAAAAAATCACATTTCTCTTGCAGCATCTACGACCAGTACAACAACTAGGCCATCACCACCCTGGTTGATAACATCTCAACCGACTGTGTGGAGGTCTACGGCACCACCAATACCCAAGAGCCCAGTGCTGACTCCTCATGAGAAGAAGAAACCAACTGTTATCACTCCACCCACCTTCAGACCACATATCACCTTGCCTCCGGAAGTGCAGCTTGGGAATATTGCTACTAAGGTAAAATGTTTTGTTTTTTAACACTTTACTTGTTTTAGATTATAAATACAACCAAAGAGTAAACTTGGTAAGAAATAACTTATAATCACAAATACTTTTGATATTTTATTAAGAAATATGAATCGATTTCCATTATTCTTAGAATCAATTAAACAACCACAACATTCATACATACATACAGGTTCATGCTGTATCCCGCGCTCAGCAGGGTAGGCAGAGGGAACCTAGTGTTAAGACACTCCTTTGCCCACTTTCTGCCGAATTCTGGCATGGCGTGTTGAGTGGCAGAACTCAACGCCGCGCTATGCTTGGACACCATAGCGAAGAAATGGAAAAATAAAATTAATTAAATACTTCATCTCCTCGAGTGGGGATCGAGCCCACAACCAGTCGGTTTTACAGTCACACTTTGTGCCCCTGCGCCACTGACATAAAATTTCACTTGAAGAAAACATAATATTTTATTTTATTTTAATGCATTTCCCATTATTACAAGTTTTAGGATCTTCATACCTAAGAGTGGACTGCTTGTCAAAAGAACATTTTGAATATTGTATTTAAAAAAATTGGGGATAAAGTCAATAACTAGTAGCTAACCAAGGTTATTTTAATAAAAACATACATTAGAATATTTGAAGAAATTATATAAGTCAACGTAGCATAATTAATTTGACATATCGATTGAATAGTAATGTGCAACGTGCAGGCAGTATAGAGGCAGAGCCGCGAGCAATTGCTAATTATTAACAATTTGCTAGTGGTTGCGGTCGTTAATGCGATAGAATATTCAGGTGCTTCAGTGCATTCGAAGCAAACCCAATATATAATCTGCATTAATGTACTTAACGTGAAAATCGTTGTGTTACTTTATTGTGTACAGCAAAATTTGCGAAGACAATATGAAGTCAAGACACTCAGTTTTCCATTTTTCGTCCGGATTCAAAATATTGCTTGTTTAGTGACGATGCTCCACTCTATATAGTCTTTTTACATATATATTTTTTTTTTAGAAAACAACGACAAAACAACCAGATTCATCATCAGAAAAGGAACCACCTCAAAGTACTCTCGATAAAATGCCAGAAGTCAAAGAAGATACACCAAAAGCTGCTGCACCGGAAACGCCTAAAATTGATAAACCAAAAGAAATTGAAAGTCGTAAGTATTTTAATAATAAATCACTCAAAGAAAATATAAGAAATAGAATAATCTGAGATTATAAAATTATACAATACATATCTTTCCATAGCTACGGTTACAGACGAAACTATTCACTGGGCGTCAAGAGATGAAGATTCTGACCCAACATCACCCGTCCATCATATGCCACCTAAAGAGAATCGGCCCAATCCTGACATTATTGATGATTTTGAAAAGACTTTCTGTAAGTGTAGATATTTATCTTTTGGAATTTGCGTTTCTCGTTATAAAAATAGAAAGAGTAGATTCCTCCTACTTCAAATTAAATTTATACTAAAATAATAAAGTAAAATGTATTTTAAATTCTTAAGACTTTATTATCTATATCCTGCATAGCAAGTAAAGCAGAGGGAACCTAACCTAACCTAACGTCAAGAAGACACTTCTCAGAGAACGGAGTGTTCCGTTCTCTGCTCACTATCTGTGTTGTCTTCTTGCCAGAGGGAGAAAATTTAAATAATTCATTCCTCCAAAAAGAAGTTGAACCCACAAACGTCGTGTAGGTAAACTATAGACTAGTTTGCCGCGGCACCGCTGCGTCGCAACGGCCTCAGTAGTTCCTTAAAAAAATATAACTAATTTTATAATAGCGTAGATATAATGTCTTATTATATCATTTAAAGCAACAATGTCAACGCCTACAATGGGTAGACGAGCGTACTGCCCACAAATAAATGCGAGGGGACTTCATTGGAACTGGACATTAGCTGGTACATATGCTGTCCAACCTTGCCCTGGAGGAGCAACGGGTTTGGCACGTTGGAAGTGAGTGTTTTGTAACTTATTTTTTTTATAGACTGTTTATTTTTTACAAAATATCTATTTCACTTAAGAAAAAAACTATTAATGTTTATTTGTGAATTTTCAAACGAATTTTCAGGTTTAAAAACCTACCAAATTTTATATATAAATTCAATTGGTTACCATTTATTGTATAATATCACATAATCAATAGTTGTTATCAAGTTTATTTATGTTTTTTTTTTTAAAACAAACAAGTTATTTACTTACATGCTCGAATAGGATAATTAACTTTTTTACTGAAGAAATATGATTAAAATTATATAAAAATTTCAGATGCACGTTAACTAACCATCATTATATCGAAGAAGAACGGCCAAGGCGGAGAAGTTCTGGGTTACAATCTGGAGAAAACTATCACGATCTCGGTCTAGACCAGCCTAATGATAGGCAGATGCAATTGATTAGACGACTAGGATCTGAAGCGTTATTGAAAGGTATTTTAATTTTTTTTATCTACAATTACAAAATATTAATGTAATGCTAAGGATATTTTCTTATGACTAAGAAGATCTTTAAAATGCATCCTTATGAACAACGGTGTACTTTGACACTATATTCTTTTTGCGCGAAACTGAAAAAAAACAAAGGCATTTTTCTTTAATTAAGGCATTTTACTTAAACGTTCCTTGACCAACAACAAGAACCTTTAAAATTATGCTCAATATTTTTTTTTTAAATGGCGCGGCATTGAGTCCCTCCACTCAACACGCAATGCCTTAGAATTTGTCGGAAATGGAAATAGAGTATATTAACGTTTAGGTCACAAGACCCCCTTTTATCCCATTACAATGTGCGGGATACAGCGTAAAGCTAAGAAAAACCTTTTGTAAAAAAAAAAACTATAAGATATAATAGGTCTCTCTTATGAACATGGCTACATTGTTTTAAACTGAATATGAAAAAAGTGCATACAATTTATTTTTCAACAAATGTTCAATGTTATCTATAGGTCGCGACGGCGATTCTCCAGAACACCTAATAGACTACCGAGGAACAGCAAACATGCCGGATGCTCAGGCCAGCCACAATCTTATCTCCAGTGGAGATATTATCTCTTATTGTAAGTTGTTTATTTTAATAATTAGACATGCTTCTTTAGGGTTTTAATTGTTTTGGCTTCATTTAATGCATATTTAATTTAAGCGTGAAGCTAAAAAGTATTTGATAGAGATAGAGAGAATAAATAACGAAATCGTCGAACATCAACCTCACTCTTGTAAAAAAATATCAGCAATTATAGTTTTGGACTCTCGTCTCATAAATGTATACTAAACTATTTCCGAGCTATTTGCCTTTCCAATTTTAACTTTATGTGGCTAACATTTTACCAAAATGGTAACCTTTATATTCTATAAGCAATTTATATATAATACTACAAAATAAAATCTAATTTTCCAGCGGACACAATACCCGAATGGCATGGAACTACTCCAGATCTCAGTGAATGTAGATCAGTTTGGTTAAACAGCCTCGAAGCGAGAGTACGTGAAGGGGAATCTTTGTTGAGCATTAGTAATGATTTGGCTCAGGTAATTTTGTTGTGATTTTTATGACAGTGATTTTCGTTTCAATTTGTGCTTTTTATTTCCTAGTAGTGGTGGTTTATAATTTTGAAAAGAAACTTTTTTATAAATCCCGTACATAAAAAGGAAAATTTAACAAATATTTTTTGTTTAATCTATTAATATTTATTAAATAACAATAAAAAACTTAATTTAAGTGCGTTAAGAATAATTCTTAAATTAAAAATACACAGGGCAAGCTATTTAATTACAGCAATTTTGTAAAACCAAACTAAAAAGTACAGTAAATTTACTTTATCCATATTAATAATCAGTTAATTCTCAAGGTAACATCCTCGAACACCCTTTACGGAGGCGACATGATGACCACAACCAACATAATGAAGAAACTGGCTCAAAGAATGTCACAAAATTTACAAACGTTTACCGATCCAAGTCAAAAAGAAGCGATTGTAACGGATATGCTGTTTGGAGTTATTAAGACTGGTAAGATTTATAATAGGAATGTTTTTTCTAATAATATTTAAGTTTGTAAACCTAAGTAACAATTATATAAATTCAATAATATTTATTGTCGTTTAACTTAATTTTATACTACTATAGTCATCTGTCTCTGTAAATTGTTTGTTTCAATCTGATAATCTCTTGAATTGAAGTAATATAAATACTTAGCAAAAAAACTAGCAAAAAAAAATAAAAAACAGCCACAACATTTGTTTTCTGTTAACTAACATTCTATTTCCTTTCCTAGGCTCAAATCTTCTAGAAGAAAGCCAAAGAGCGTGCTGGTCAGATCTTAGTGCAGATGCACAAAACAGAGTGGCCAGTGCTTTATTGACACAGTTGGAAGAAAATGCGTTCTTACTAGCCGATGCTATTACAACAGAAAAAACGATTTTACAAACCGTTAAAAATATATGTAAGTACATATTTTATGTCTATTATAAATTGTTATTTATAGTTAAAAATAACTTTAGCACTAACGGTCAGGAAATGTATAATAACAGTATTGCATAAGAAGAATTTATTACATTTTCAATATACTAATAGTAAATCTAAAACTAAAAATAATGGAGTAAATATCAAGTATAAATTTTATAAAGATTACATAGAATAGAATAAAATTGTGTTTATTGTACTCATATAAATATGAAAAATACGAAAAACGAAGATTTATATGCATATTAAATACATATAAAGATTTTATTGCTTCAAGTAATTTCTTAATGACAACCTTGGGTAAATAATGGACTGTTTCAGTTTAAAAAAAATTTATTATATTCTTAAGTTCTACTTAGTTTAAACTTACAAATTTATAGTATTTATGCAAGATTTTTTTTATATATTATTTTATATATCTATTCTAGGTCTATCAGTACGAGTTTTAGAAGTAAAGAATGTTGAAGATGAAACGTTCCCATCTATAATAGCGCAGGAACAGTGGAAAGCTTCTGAAGACACTATCACTATACCGAAAGCTGCTTTACTAGGTAAATTTATGATTAAAGACTTGTTTAGATAAAGTATAATAATTTAAACGTAGCGGTGTTTTTGAACTCGCACCTTCTAAAACCTTTCAAATTAAATTTCTTATCTAAAATATTGGTTTATATTTAAATATATAATTTAATAGCGATATCAAAAAAAAACAAGTATAAAAAGTTAAAAACAATTGTATAAAGTGTAGTCATCTAAAATAAGGAACCTTAATAGGTTCCTTATTGTGATAATTCACCTCTCTCTTTTAATGATTACTATTAGGTAATAGTAATAAGTTTTTTCTAACCAATCCTTTACTTTCAGAAAATCATCAAGTAGACCTCGTGAGAATAGTGTTCTTTGCCTTTGATGGCTTAGAACAGATTTTGCCACCAACTTTTGGTAAAAATCCTGAATTCGCTGCTTATTCTACTGATGGATCTTCGACCAGCCTTAACTCCGAAAGAGAAAAGAAGAATATTACAAGAGTTTTAAACTCTAAGGTAATTAATAGAGAAATATAAATACTTAGAGATGTATAAAAAATACTTTGCGAGTTTTGAACCTGTGCCTCTTAGAAACCAAGCGCTTGTGCTATTAAGATTCTTATATGTTTTTACAAATTCCTTGATCTTTTTGCTTGATTTTTTTTATTCTAACCACAATAAACAACAAAAGGAATATATGCATATATAGACTTCATACTGAGAAAACCAATATATTATATTACTTTATATACTTTATATGGAAATAATTTATTTTCTTTAAAGCAATACATTTGCGAATAATTTGCGAAACTAATGTCTTAAAACTAGATTTTCTCCGCCGACACTGCCATATATAACAAAAAAGGAGAGCATAGAAATATTCAAACTCAGAACTCTTGTAGTATAATTAATATTAAGAATTTGTCTTATTTTCAGGTAATATCAGCAAGTTTAGGCAACGGGCGGCACATACAGCTGTCACAAATGGTACGATTAACTATGAAACATTTGAAGACTGAAAACTTAACTAACCCAGCTTGTGTGTTCTGGGACTATACGTTACAGTAAGTAATTTATACTTTTATTTAGATTTCAAAATTTTTCAAAGACTTTTTCTAATATATTTGGACATTATATGACCGCAAGCTCTTCTATTTGAAATGTTTGTTTTTCTATTCAAAATATCATATAATGAAATCCACTTTTCATACGAAATAATATTACAAATGTGTGATTATGATAAAACTATAGTTTGTGAATGATTTAGATAAAACTATAGTAACATATCTTGTACAACAAAATAATATATATCTTAAAACTTATGAAATGGTTTCATATAATTTGGCTATTATATAGCCAAATTATCGGGAAAATCCATAGGTGTTTTTACATAAAAGTAACCAACAAAAATCTATAATTTTCAGTGGCTGGTCATCAGAAGGCTGTCAAGTAGAATGGTCGAACAGAACCCACACAGGCTGTGCTTGTTCACATTTAACTAATTTCGCAATATTAATGGACGTGCATGGAGTGCCTCTGAGTTCCACACACGAGATGGCATTAAGATTAATTACTTCGATTGGTTGTAGCATTTCTATCGTTGCTTTAGTCATTGCCATATTTGTGTTCCAGTTTGTTAGGAATATGAAGGTGAGTGTATATTAATTTTTTTATTACATAATTAGTATTGATTTTTTTATTATATAATTAGATAATATAAGTAGGAAAATGATAATTGATGATTGTAGTTAGAGTTTAACAAAAATTAAAGGAATTCTCTTCACTAAATATGAAAAAAATGTATAGGTATAAAATTTATGTATCTACCATATTCTGTACCCGCACCACTTCTTCAAAATTTAGATATTCTTGTAATTCCAGTCGTGGCGCAGATGTACAAAGTGTGACTGTAAAACCGACTGGTTGTGGGTTCGATCCACACTCGAGGAGA
>DWAO01002252.1:0-16437 GCA_018230605.1 Heliconius congener | reverse complement strand
CGGGTTCGAGTCCCGCTACGTTCAAATTTTTATACGTTTTCTAATTAAGTAAATATATATTTATTAATAACGCTAGTCGTGGCGCAGCGGCACTAGATTGACTGTAAACGCAACAGGTTGTAAATTAAGTTTCAACTCGACAAAATGAAATATTTAATATTTTGTTTTCCTCGCTCTGAAAACAAGGCAAAGCGCGGCGTTGAGTTCTGTCACTCAAGAAAAAGTCCGTATAAAGAAGTCTGACAACATTGTAATTTGTCATGTTCATGTGAATCGTGTCAATTTATTTGAGAAGTATAAGGGAGAAATACTAAAAGGAAAATAATTCATCCTCGAGTGAGAATCGAACTAACAACCATCGATTGACAGTCAGATGCTGTTGTGCGTTTAATATAGCGTGTTACTATGAAACAATCTACATTTATAATAAGCACAGTGTGAAAGTAGCCTTACACAGAATGGACACGTCCGCCCTGTTTTCCGAGCATTACGCCTGGATGCTCCCGCCTCCCACTGTTCCGGGCTTTTTGGCCGACGGTTTTACATTTTCCACTGTACTACTGTTTTTCCGAGTTGAGTAAATGCCTTTTACTTTGTGAATGTATGTGCGGTCTAACGCACACTTGGAGTCGTTGGGTCAGTCGAGTTTTTTTTTCATGTTTTTGTTTTTTTTTGTTTATTTTGATTTATAAATCTGAAATTGTTATGAAAAATTATTTGATGTTATAAAATTATTATGATAATCGATTATAAATGGCTCAATAAGAAAGTTGTTGGTCGTGTGGTGTACATGAAATTAAATCGCCTTCACGCTGTATCTCACACAAAGGTGACACCAAAGATTCTTCCCTCAAGTAGAGACTCCTACTCAATCAGTGGCATTTACAGTCCCACTTTGTACCCCTGCGCCACGACTGGTCTCTATATTTGTAGTATAATGTTTTTAATTCTAAACATTTGCTTACATTTATAATTTTTTTATACAGGCCAATTTTCACAAGCCTTTTCTATCGTTGCCAGAATTAATATTTTGTTTATATTTTTTGGTCAGTCTGGTAAAATAGTGCGGTGTTGTATATCATCAAAACGCTTTTTTTTTGATATAATAGTAAAGAAATATAAGGGTCTCTAATTTCCCTGCTCCTAATCCAATTAATTGATATTAACATTTAATAAGTTCTAAATTTTTTTGGAAGAACTTAATTAACTAATACATATGCGAAATGAATTTGAATACATTGTGAGCAACCCATAGTTATAGTGGGATATGTGGGTATATAGGCATATTTTTCTGTTCTGTTTCTTATTTTATGCCTTTAAGACAGGCCAGTTGATCACAGTTTTTTTTTCGCTAATGCCAGGTATAATAGAAAAGACATTATACAGATTTATTAGATGAATACAAATAAAAAATACTTTGTTTAATAAGACCCGCCGTAGCACAGGGGCACATGCGTGCTACTGTAAATGCGACAGATTGTGGTTTCGATTTCTACTCTCTAGTACGCCCTCTGAAGTAACATATTTAATATAATTCATAATTTTTTTCTCTGGTAAGGAGGCAAAGCGCGGCGGTGATTGTTGTCTCTCAGCACGCAATACCTCTAGAATTTGGCGAAAACACTAGATTTCCTGATGTCCGCCTAGAAGCCCCGTATGTGCAGTATTATATAGCGTGAAGCTAAAAATAATACTAGATTAATAGTAAAAAGTTAAGCATATTTTTGCAGATAAATTCATAACAGTCTTATAATATTTTTGATATTTTTAAATTGTTATTCCAAATTCTTCTTTCTTTCTTAACTTAAAAAAAATTAACGTAGCGGGATTTGAACTACCTCTTGGAAACTTATGACTCAGTCGTCAGAGCGCTTGGATGGTTTCCAAGAGGCGCGTGTCCACGTTCAAATTTTTATAAGTTCTAAATAAATCTCGTAACAGCTTTGAAAATCATATATGAAATCAAATCAAATAATGTAAATATTAACCCTATATATAAAGTACATATATACTTATATATAAAAAAATATTTCATGTTGAACGAAAACGAATTTGTAATCACCATTCGAGAGCGAATTTCAGAAATATCGTCATATTTGGGTAAGCCCGATATAAATCGTACGGTGTACCTTTGAATCGAGGCAGAGTAAGCTGTTGTAAATACAGCAAAATGCGTATATAAACGTTGTTTTCCTTACGTTTTAATATATTGCTGTTGTACTCAATCTCGGTTGTGTGTTTTTGTTTTATTGATAAAAATGTATGGCAATTTAACTAATATTTATATAGGAATAGGCCCTTAGATATTTTATGATTTAGAGGTAACTTAACGTAAAAAATATTCGCCCCATATTTCCCAATAAATTTTCAAGATTTTATTTAACAGAATGGGGAATCGTTAATATATAATGTTTCGAGATTAAGATTGACACGAGTCATGGCGCAGGACCATAAGCGTGCGACTGTAAATCTGACAGGTGTCGGGTTCGATTCTCACTGGAGGAAATGAATTATTTAATATTTTAATTTTTCTGCTCTGGTAATGCGACGAAAGCACGGCGTTGAATTACACCTCTCAGCACACAATGCCTTCAGATTTACGCAGAAAGTGGGGAATGGAGTCTCTTAATGAGAACAGCGTGTGTTAACACTAGGTTCCCACTTTCCCTCTGCCTAACATGCTATGTGCGGGATACAGCGTCAAGCATAAAAAACATACTCATTCAAAAGTGTCGAACCCAAAACCATTGCGATTACAAGGCAATTACAGCTGTCCCACTAAGCCTAACGACCTCATATGAATGTAAATTGGTTATAATGATAAATTACAAAACAACACAACGTAGCTATTTGCGTATCAAAAATGTAGCGCGATGATGAATTACTTTAGTATCGATTGTTCATTACCAATACGTTCTTTTTAAGCTATTTTATTAGCAATTATTGGATCAATCATTCCCGTTTTAGCTTCACGCTTAACCCGCTTAACTAGATAGGAGGAGTGATCATAGTGCTAATACACTCCGTTTTATTTTCCCACTCAAATTTAAAGTAAGTACTGCATGTTGACTGGCAGAACTCAATGCCGCACAATTGTAATTTATATGTTATAAAGTCGAAACTCTGAAACTACTGTTAAGATAAAACTCTCTGTTCTCATTAAGTCACTTCCGTTTCCGTCACTTTCCGTCGAGTTCTGAAGACATTGTTTGTCACCACTCAATGGCTAAATTCAACGCCGCGCATTGCCTCGATACTATGGATGTCCATCCGTGTCGTCTCGTTATCATAATGTATTTAGGTATATTTAAAATATTTTAAATATACGCAATGCCTCCAGTTTTCAGCTGAAAGTGGGAAACGGAATGTCTTAACACTAGGTTCCCTCTGCCTACCCTGTGTGCGGGATACAGCGTGAAGCTGATTATTAATATATTTTACTAGTCTTGAAAGGATTGAAAAGTAACTGAAGTGTATGTATGTATCTCCATATAATGGACCAAAAATGAGGATCACTAGGTCACCAAGGAAAAATAAACATAAACACACAGTTGTGACTTCGACGCTTGGCTAGAAAATCAAAACGTCAACGTCAACATAAAAAAAAAAGAAAAACGTATATCATTTAATATTCTAGCTAATTAAATAAAAAAATCTTGGCTAAACAAATTAACGACATACAAAGTACAAACATAATATAAATAAATATACACACTCATTATGCAGTACAATTGGAATTTCTATAGAATATACACTACAGTACGTCTGTGAACATGTGGAAATGGGTCAAGTGCGAGTTTACCTTGCGCCAAGGGTTTCCTACAACACTGTTCTGATGATTATCGTTATAATTTTCATACAAAGCAAAACTATATTTTTTTTTCTGAAGAAAACTGGAACAATTGTATTTCATTGTTCGGATATTTTTTTTTTTAAGTTATTGCTTATTAAATATGTGAGTGCTTTGTTGATTACGTTTGAAATTTCGATTATATTTTTAAAATGTCAAACGTATTTGTAAGATTCTTGACTGATTGTGGTGATGGTTCAAATATAGCTAGATAAAATGCGGTACTAGGTTCTGCTAAGTAGAACATTATACACCCGTCTTCTTAACTGGAAAGTAAAATTGTGATTAAGTAAAGCTTCAAAAATATTATAAGACGTTACATTTTTTTTTATTTAGTAAGAACCTAACACTGTTGTTCGTCTGGCAAAGCCCATTTTCCCGAGAACCCGTAGAGGTATCGCGCTGCAATTCATAGAAGACTTTCAGTTCTACAATCCTTTTTGTGCATAGGAAAAAAATCTAAGTAAATGCAATCAAAATATATAAATGGCAAAACGTGAAAACGAAGCATTGAGCTTCGTTTTACTGCATATTGTATGAAACTCACTGCGTATTCAGAACCTGTTAGGTACTTCCCGTTGACCTAGAATTATTAAATTCCATGTCAAGAAGTTAGAACTTACAGTACATATAAAGTACAAAAAAAATTGGAAATTAGTAATTTATAGTTATAGTAGCGACCCATTCGCCGCTTGAACTACACAATTGTTTATTTAAGTGTATTTATGAAAAAACCCACCAAGCGTGGACCAGACCAGTCAGTTCTACAGTAACTTCAGGATTGTGTATTTATGTCAAATTACATCAGAATGTATATATAATAAACTATATATAAACCCTTCCTGGGAAATACTCTACTTAATGTTGGAAACCACATCAAAATCCGTTGGGTGGTTTAGAACCAGAAGGCTTAGAATGGCACAGACAGAGGCGGAGAGCTACTTTATTTTATAGTATTATAGATTGTAGAAATAAAACATTACAATAAACAAACTTACAGTTGCAATATTAAATGTGTTAACGATTATTGAAGTTGATAGAATAGATTTAATCATAATAATCATTATGCCTCCAGAATTCGACGGAAAATGGGGAACGGAGTGTCTTAACACTGTGTTCCTTCTGCCTACCCTGCTATGTACGGGATACAGCGTGACGATAAAAGAATCATAAAAAGTTAGGAAAATAAAAAATATATTTTTTTGTTAATAATTTGCATATTCTATAAAAGGATAAAAAGTCAATTAAATAACGATTTAGCGGCAAACGGATGACAAAATTATAACAACGCTAAATTAATATTTCAATACTTCAACGGCACAATGCCTCATTTTATTATATTATTTACAAGTCACCTTCGTGTTTGTAAGTTTGAATGACACGTGAACAGACCACGTTTTTGGCACATTTAAGGACACTTTCATCACAATTCTTTTTAGTAATTTAAATTAAATATATTAGTGTGATTAAAATAGAACGGTCCATGGCGGCGTGTATTATTTTCATTTCCTCACTCTAAGTACCACTAACTATAGCGTTGAATTTCGCCACTAAATACTGAATGTTTCCATATCAAGCGAAAAGTGGAGAAGCAACGGAGTGTCTTGAAAATATTTGCCTACATTGCCATATATAGTAAATCAATCAATCAATTAGCGTCGAGCTGGAAAAAAAAATACAAAAGCTACCTATTACTACAAATAATATACGTATTTCTATTCACATTGCACATAAAACGGCGGAACTCAACGCCACGTTGCATCTCATCCAATTTAAAAAAAAAGCGAAAATTGGATATGAAATAATAATATTTTCTAAGAACATTCTCAGCATATGAGTAGCAAATATAAATGATTTGTCCCCAACGCCCCATCATCGTTGTCGCCTGTAGTACATTCCACGCTATATGACGTGTACGTAATTACTTACCGGATCGCGGAGTCATGCCCTGTCATTTTCGCCGGCGCGGCTAGTATGGAGTGGCGAATCGAAATTTAAGGTGTTCACGTATATATTGTGTACGCAATAGATGTATGTGTGTATGTTAAATGTGTGAGTGTGCATATATTTGTGTGTGTGTGTGTGTTGTGTTAAATTTAATTTAATTTGAATGTTCATTGTAAAGTGTTTCTTGGGTTGTGAGTTTTCGTGTTTATTCGGATTGCTATCTTCACGCTGCATCCCGTACACAGCAGGGTAGGCTGAGAGAACCTAGTGTTAAGACACCCCATTTTCCGTTGAATTATGGGAGCATTGAGTATTCGGTTGCAGAACTCAAAGCCGCGCTTCGACACCAGAGCGATTCATCTCTTCGCGTGAGGATCGAACCAGTCGCGTTTACAGTCACACACTTGGACCCCTGCGACTGGACTCAATTTAATTTATTAAGTTGTAAATTTCATTATCTTCTATCTATCGTATTGGCGACCTAAACGTGGTAACGCCCGCTTTAACTTATTGTTATAAGCTTTTTAGGCTCATGCTTAACCCGCACATAGCATTTTAGGCAGAGAACCTGGGAACCTAGCGTTAAAACACTCCGTTCCCTACTTTTCCCCGAATTTCGGATGGAGTGGTGAAATTCAACGCCGTGGTTTGTCACGTTACCATAACGAGAAAAGAACGTATGAAATATTTTGTGTCCACACATTATAAAATATTAGTAGAATTTACGAACATGGATAATTATATATGTTTTAAATTAAAAATCAACTAAAAATATAAGCAAAATTTATTAGAAAATCAACTTAAATTAAATTGTGAAGGCAGTGTGACAACAGAACTTTTTGCCTGCATTTTTTATTCAGAAGCCATCGGCAGTTCTTTGTTGCTCTGAAAGGGAGGTCAACTGTCAACACGCCACTAAAAATTCCCTTTCGCGCGGCAGATCGGCCTGATAGTGGCAACACGGTGATGTATATCAGTATAGTGTTGTGTAGAATTTTTGTCATACTTTAGATATTTTTAAGTACTTTTGGATGATAAAAGAAAGTATATCTATGTAATATATAAGTACAACTCTAATAAGAGACCTGTAACCGTGATAGGTTGTGGGTTTGATTTCTACTCGTATAGTATGAGTAAATATTTTCATTTCTTTTCTCTGGAAACGAGGCAAAATATGGCGTTGAGTTCCTCTAATTAGTGAGAAACGAAAGTTTCTTAATAGCAACGGAGTGTCTTAGTACTAGGTTCCAAGGTTCTCTTAGACATTACACAGACGAAACCATGCGACGTAGAACGCTGGAAACAGATATGTGGGTTTATATGTTTATCCACTCAATCGAAGTTTTGTGCCGCCATAATTATTTTACATAAAATAATATTATAATTATTACAAATATTCTAAATTTGAAACGATTTTTTTTTAATGAAAAAAAAAGCACAAAGGGGTATTCTATTGTGCGAGCCTTCATGGACGCTTCATACAAAAAAATAACATATTTTGCGAGTTATTTTTATAGAATTGCTTCAAGATTAATACGCCGTAGGACACAATAATCACATTTGACAGACGTACGTTTGACAGTTGTAATCTGTTTGCGACAAAGCGCCATCTAAATTGGTTTAAGCTTTGGACGTTTTGTGAAAAACTAGGAAAATTGGGTTAAATGAATTCACCTTTGTGAATAATGGTTTTTTTTTATTTACCCGTATATACATATATCGAGGCGGTTCTGGCGCAGCGGTAAAGTATTTAGGTGTAAGCGTGACGGCTTTAGATTTGATTTCCATTCGTGGAATGAATTATTTTCGATCCCTTGCTCTGGTAAAAAAACAAAATGCCTCGTTGAGGCATACACACGAGATTCTCAAGATTAACGCGGAAATATTTTCTCCTCCTATCCTGCTATAGCCAAAATACAGCGTATAATAAGTATAAATACTAAAAAGGTAAGGTTATTTTGCTTATATTAATTACATTTTATTACAGTACAAACTTAACTGATTGATTAGTGTTTTTTTATCGTTACATATTAATCTTTTGATAACAATAAAGATTCGAAACGTTCCAGTTAACGGCGTCTGGTTAACCGTTACAATGGGTTCTTTAACAGCTACGTCACGAACCCCATTAAAAGTTCCAGATAGAGACATGAAAAATGAAAATACTTTTTCCACCGATCTCTTAACCTTATAATGCACATGACTTGCTTAAAATCTCGAGAGACCATCGTCAACTAGATTGATGTACTCTCCGGAGTGTGGAAGAAAATCGAAGTGTTTCAGTTTTTCCTTTCCAGTTTATAGCATTCATATAAATTATTGGATTTGAAACCGTTTTAAGATACCATTAGTATATATTGTTTATTTAAAAAATAACGTGTTTCGTCCTTTCTTTTTCCCGCAAAATCTATCCTATCTATTTTGTGCGGCGTTGTCATACGGCAATGTCCGAGGTGTTGAATGGCAGAACTAAACACCGCGCTTTGCTACACGTTAGATGAGAAAATGAAAATAAAAAAAAGATTTACTGTACTTCTCTTTTACAATTTCATCTCAAAAAGAAAATTCTACAACACAAAAAACATATACAGCCCGCCTATTAAAAAAGTGCGCATTTTTCTAGTTCCGAATAGTTTATAAGTAGTTTTTTTACTTAGCCGGGTTAAACAGCAGACACGAATGTTGTCAAATATTTCATAAGCTGCAATAGACGGTTTCGAGTCACCAAAGTTTATAACTAGGTCATACTCTGAGTAAATCAAAATAGTTTCGAATTGAGTTTGAGGTACGCCGTGTATAGGAACCCTTGCTTTTCTATATACATAATATGTATGTATGTACATATGTTATGCTACGATATCTCGAAAATTTCAAACGTCTATGTATAGTATGTTCTGTCTGTCTATGTCTTCTTTTGATTTTTCCATTGAATACAAACATACTACCGCCTTGAAAAACAGTTCTTCTGAGAATAGCCAATAATTGCTCTTTTCAATATTAATTTTACATCATGTTTTAATTGCTTAATATATGTACTAGCGGCTATAAATAGTCCATATATATATTTCATACATTTTTATCAAATAAATATTCCTAAACAGTATAATAGGCTTCCCTTGCGAGTATTCATTTTAAATGATACTTTAAATTTCTATAGTTTCAATGTATCTACAATTTTTGGTTTCCGAGGACTAAACGCAGACTTTGTTCAACATGAAAACAAAATTTAACTCTTACTCTCTGGTCTTGGAAGCTTAATTATATTATCATACCAAGATCTTGTCCAATTCTTATCATTTTGTTGAAGTCGGCATAAATTTAAAAAAAAAACCAGATTCACAATGTATCCTGCACATAGGTGGCATAGGGAACTTGGGAACCTTGAGTTAAGATAGTCCGTTGCCTTTAAGACTTCCGCCAGCCTTCCGCCTTTTCGCCAAATTCTAGAGGCATTGCGAGATGTTCGTCGGAATTCAGCGCCGCGCTTTGCCTCGTCACCAAAGCAAAGAAATGAAAACATTTATTTTTTCCTTTCCACGAGTGGGAATTGAACCCATAACCAGGCGCTCCACAGTCACACACCTGTGCCCCTGCGCCACGACTAGCCTCATATAAAAAATAACCTTATTTAAAGAAATAAAATACTCCAACCTTTTACATAAGAAAGTTAATTCTATTTAATCTTATAAAACGTTCTCACGCGATATCAAATGCATGAGGCAATTGTGAATTCAAGGTGTACGTTAAAACTTATTTAAATAGGTATAAGCTTTAACTAGTTGGACTAAGAACTAGCCGGCATTGTATTTTTATCTAAATACCCACTTCCGTTTCCGCTTTGATTGTGTTCTTGTATGACATTAGCTTATTTGATAAGAGAGATTAAACCGTTTTAATAGACTATTTTTTTTTATTTTATGTTTATTACATAAAATAAAAAAACCATTGCCTTAGTAATTTAAAATTGTATTTTTTATACTAGCGACTTGCTCGCGGCTTCGCCCGCCTAAACTGCTTAAATAATTACTTAATACACGTAATTACCTTCTTGTTGTAATATACAATGTATGTTTGTATAAAGCGGTTAATATTTTTAAAGTGGAAATTATTAAAACCTTAAGTTACATTTTCATAATTCCCATAAGAAAATTCAGTTGAATGTTTGAAAAAGAACTACTTAATACTAATAATAAAACGATACTACAATAAAATCGTAACTCATAGGTCTATAACTCGGCCAATTTGTCCGTTTGCCTGTGCGTTTGTTGACGCTACTCTCAGAAACGGCTTAACCGACCGACGTAACCGTAACATTTAGTATTTGTTTTATTTCAATTACGTATTGGACTAATAATCCTAAAAAAAACCCTAGAATCTTGGGCTATGCAGCATAACCATTGTGCAAATATGGTATTTTTTATATTAAAATAAAAGTATTCAATATATTATTTTCTCATATGTTATTAAATATCATTACAATATTATATATTTTATTAATATTTTGAAAGTAACATATGATTTATTTCGTTATAGCGCTTATATACTCGCTCGCGGCTTCGCCCGCTCTGAGCACACCATTATTTATTCATCTGAATTACTTATCTAATAACATAAGCATTTAAAACCAATATCCATACTAAAAACATCACTAACACTAACTATCAAGCGAAGTTTATTTAAAATAAAATAGTGAAAACTACATCGAAATCGGTTAAGCCGTTTCTAAAATTACCTTGCACAAACGCACAGACAAACATTTAAAAAAATCATTTATACACCTGTATTACAAAAGTACTAAACGAAAATAAAATATATCCAGAGGCATTAATTAACCACATCAAAGAACGACAATTCAATACTTAAATCACTATCATCATCTTATCTCCGATGTGTAACAGTTGGAAAATCTGTAACTTTGTTATAGCCTTGTAGGGGACATTCGTTCGGTGAATTTAACGATCTCCTTCTCGATATTTGAGAAGCGACAAGCCCGAGGCCGGTCGTTCAATCTTTTGTCTAATATTGCAGCTATATTTACACTCTTTATTGCAGGACGGCGATTTCTGATACGAATGGAATCGATTTGTTTTAAATATTCTTTTAGGTTCCCTTTTTTTAAGTGTCGAATAATAATTTGAAAATGTTAATAAAACTGTTTTGCCAGACTCTATATGTGTAAGCAATTTTCTTTAAGATGATTTGTAAAAATCTCTCTATTGAGATTTTAACAACTTAAATAAATTATAACAAGCAAATACGAAATTGCACGTACTTTGATAAGGATGAGCAAGGGGCGCGGGTTCGAATTCTGCTACAGTATTTTATTGAAACATTTTCTAAAAATTATGTTTTATTTACTGAGTGTGGAGTAACACTTTAAGGTGTTGAAAAATGCATGCCTCAAAAATTTTATTTTTGGGTCGTGCGTGGTGTACAGGCACATGAATGCGACTGTAAACGCGATAGTTTTGAGTTCGACTCTGTCACACACGGAGGAATGAAACATTAATTAATACTTTCATTTCCTCTGTAACGAGCAAAGCGTGAACACACGATGCTTCCAAAATTTGGCGAAAGTGAAGAACACATGTGTCTTAATGGCGACGGAGTGTTTTAACACCAGATTGCCAGTTTCCTCTGTCTACCCTGCAATGTGCGGGATACACCGTGAAGCGAAAAAAAATATAGGGTAAATTACAGAACAAACATTTTTATAAGTAGTCTTTTATCTAACATATAGTAAATATATAATATTATATATAACAAATATTTCAAAGTATATAAAGATATATATATATATTTATATATATATATTTTATGCCGAACAATATCCTATCCTCTCACGACACACACCCTATAGCCTATAAATGTTAGAGCAAAAGCAATTTCTTAGAAACTCTGACAT
This sequence comes from Heliconius congener, assembly GCA_018230605.1. NCBI lineage: Eukaryota > Metazoa > Arthropoda > Insecta > Lepidoptera > Nymphalidae > Heliconius > Heliconius congener. The sequence continues at coordinate 4,735 of DWAO01002252.1, read as the reverse complement.
TTGATACCGGAAATGAGGTCAGATTGATCAACTGTAATACGTACACACTCGTACATTGTGTTTTCACCATACTACTGGGTAATGATAAAGGCGTCTAATATAATGAAAGTTACATTTCTAACTGAATTCGATGCGAGAAGCAAAATATATTTTGGAAATTCTAATAGTATTACTGATGGAACACTACATTATAATTAAATTTAGATTATTGTGGAATTGGCGTTTGTTATTTTTGGCCGTCGTGGTGCAGCGTTATAGTGTTTGTCTTTAAGCCTTAGTTTGTCTTTAAGGTTTATTAGTTCGATTCCCACGCTGGATAATAAATTATAATCATTTGAACGCTGGTCTTAATAATAGGTTCCGTGCATAACTTGCTATACAAAGCGTAAATCTGCCATTTTTGCCTTCTTCTTCTTATTTTTTTCAGTTTGTATCTATTCCGGGACAAAATGAGTATTATTTGACACTACAGCTATCGTATTTAGCCAAACGCTACCCAACTTTCCCACGATGACATCTTTTAATAAAGTAATAGTAAAATTAATTTATTGTATAAAAAATAAAACTTTAAAATACAAATAAGTTCATTAAAATTACAAAAATGAACGGAAAATGAACTCGTCACTAATTAAATAATGACTTTGGATGAAGCTAAAAAGAAAACAAAATAATCATCATAAGCTTTTAACGGAAATCAACCGTTTTTATAGGTATAAGGCACTATATTATATAACAAAATTTACATAATAGGTACACGTTATAGCCAACGGAAAAGTAAATTTAAAGAGCCCACCGTTATTGCATTTGCAAGCTCGAGGCGACCTTTCTACATGTAGTTATTTCTATACGTTTAAACTATTCAAAGCTATCTTGAAGCTCATTTTGTTTTGTTTTATTACTGATTTGGTCGACTTAAACAAATAAATATGTTTGGCAATATCTCCTAAACTCAACTTTCCTTTAAAAACTTACTACTGACTTTATCGCAATGGTATAAGGTTCAAATTCGGATGTTACGAACAACATTTTCAATATTGTAACGCATCCGTTTGGTTCATCATAAAGTAAATGGAGGCAATGGCAATCATGCAAATGATGAATCTTTGTTCTCACTGCGTACTGCAGATTTTCAATAGACGTGTAACACTTTGTGTTAGTTTATGTTATTGAGTAGGTAATGGTATCGTTTAGTGACTAGATATTATTTATTATTGTCCCTGTTACGGAGTAAGACAGCATTTGATTGTATACACGATGGTTTTGAGTTCGATCCCACTGGCGGGAATTAAATAGTTAATATTTCCTATTGACTTTGGGTGACTTTTTTTTAAGTGAATGTAGAAATACGATTTTTACAGGAAATCATAGGGTCTCATCTCAAGAACGCTTGAATATATCGAGATAAATTCCAACCATTGAGTATATACTCATATTTACGACCCTATGATTTAGATTCACTTAAAAAAAAGATATGGCCGTTTGTATCTCAAACAACGCGTATATTGGAATCAAAATTTTGACACTATAAAGGGAATCAAAATTAATAAGGTACTTTCGGTTGACCTAGAACTATGAAATGTTGGCAGCTAGCATCCATAGGTAGTATTAAGTCAGGAAAAAACTATAGATTGGAGGTTAAATCCTAAAAAAAACTATTAACCTCAAAAGGAGTCCCCTCTTTTGAGGCCTTTTTCTGGAAATTTAGTATTAAAGCCGCTATTTCAAGTAAGGTATCAGAGAAAAAGGTTCTGGTTAAGCTAAGCTTGAATTTCAAATAAAGCTCGAGACCTCCTATTTTTGTACAGAACCCTCAATGGAAGAGTCTGACTCGTCCATCGACTGCTTTTTTTTAATATTGCACATAAAGAGGTAGTACTCAACGCTTTATCTTTTTAAGCGGGTGAGAAAATGAAAACATTTATCGAGGATATCGAACCTGAAAACGTCACGATTACAGACATGCTTGCCATTGCGCCACGACGGCCTGTAGTTTCTAGTACTTATATGCAAATTTTCAAGTAAAATGACTATCAGATACTTAAATCGAGGCGAGGCCAGTCACAGGCTTCGTATAAAATGTGACTGTCGAAGCTACTGGTTGTGGGTTCGATCCCCACTCGAGGAAACGAAATATTTACTTAAATTTATATATACATTTCTTCGCTCTGGTAACCAGGCAAATCCCGGCGTTGAGTTCCGCTACTCAACACGCAGAACGCCTCCAGAATTCGGTGGAAAGTGGGGAACGGAGTGTCTTAACACTAGGTTGCCTCTGCCTACCCCGCTGTGTGCGGGATACAGCGTGAAGCTGATTTGATGCTGATTGGTAGAAACAAATATTTCATGCAATGTATGATATTAAACATTTATTTTTTTATAAAGTTATTAGCTAAAGGCTATTGTGTTTGTTTAAGCTACGTTAAAGCCAATTTATTTAAAATCAATATTATTAAACGAAACATTCCTATAGAACATTTGCGATTACAAATTGTATATAAAAAATTGTAAATAAGAAAAGCTTCTTATTTGAACGCATTTTCCAAGTGTCATGGGGTCATCTTTATAAAAAAATCAAAAGGAACAAAAACAAAGGCCCTATTTTTTTTCTGTTTTTTTTTTATTCTCTTTATATATTAACAATTGTTTGCAGCGCATTCTCTACCAAAGCATAATGAAAATATTGAATATATATTTACCTTCACGCTGTATCCCGCACATAACAAGGTAGGTAAGACACTCCGTTCCCAAATTTCCGATGTATTCACGGGGAATTACATGTTGATTGGAGGACGGACGGACAACAAAGTAATCTTATAAGAATTCTTTTATTCTAAAAAGGTACAGTACCCTAAAAATGAGCGAAATGTGGTAAACGGAGTGTCTTAGCGCTAAGTTGCCTCGGACTACCCTGCGGGATGCAATGTGAAGATTAAAAAAAGAAAACAGTCGATAACAATTTCTCTCAATATTAAATATTACCATTTAGTTATTAGTATTAGAAATATAATATTTATTCGTAAAATAATATTTTGAAATCTCCACTATATGATTTAAAAAATATATTTTTAATAATGATTAATTCTTCTACTTTAATGTAGCGTGCTAATGTCAGCCTACGATACTCTGAAAAGGTCAAAACAAATTGCTTAGTGATAATGTCATGAATAGTAGAGACTAATGATTCATTTTTATTATTATAAACATTGTGAAAGTTGCGAATTCAATTCCATTTTAGATGTAGTATATGAGAAATTAACAAGATTTTTATCAACTTTAGATCAACTTTTAAACTTTTTTAAAGAATTAACTCTGCTAAATACAAATGGTTTCATCAAAATTAAGCCATTAATAGCCTTACAATATTTTTTCAATACGAACCAGTAGTTTCTGAGATTAGCGCATTCAATTAAACAAATTGTTCAGCTTCACAGTATTAAGGAAACATAACAGAATTTCCTGACAGTGACATAGATGTATCTCATGCATCATGCAGACATCTAGATGTACAGTTGTTCGTCACATCGTTAGGTGGGCTAAATTTCAACGCAGCATTTTCTATAACAACGCCTAGAAAAGATGAAAACATTTTAAATGATATATTAATAAAATATTTACAGCCCCAAGCGAAAATCCCAAATTCAGACATATCCAAAGTTTCCAAAAATAGCGATCAAATAATCAAACACTCGAAATTGAAAATTACTGAACGATACTACTAAGTACAAGTAACATTATTACCTTAGTTACTTACTTTAATTTTAACTCAAATTATAAAAGTAAGCGTAATTAGGTAAAAGTGCAAATAGATAATAACAAAGACGAATGCAAACGGAACGAACATTTCGAAATCACAAGGAATTACATGGCGAAGTTTTCGTAGTTGTAGATAGATTTAAGTTATAAGAGATAGCGAATATGTCATTTTGATATAAGATTAGGCCGCATTGATTTTTTAGCCTATATAATACAATCTGATGTCGTAAACGTCATGGCTTTTCTTTGTGACCACTAAGCCATACGTTCTCATCAAGCTACGTTGAAATTTTTGTTGTTAGCATCTCTGTAGGAATATTTTTATAAATTTCCGCTACTCAAAGATAATTATTACTAAGAATTATCATCGGGCAGGAGAGATCACTATTTATTAAATATTTTTAACATGAATAGTCGAATTATATAGAAATATTAGTAGTGTGAGTCCTACAGGGAGCTACCACCGGTCGTAAGACAGTTCTGCTGAGAAGAGCAAGCGACAAACTTGTTGCTTTCAATTTATTATAATTTACATTAGATGTATAGCCATTCCCTTCCCAAGTAAACATCAAGAGCCTTTAAATTCACGCAATATGATACTTGGATTGAATAGTGAAACTTTGCTTGCTAATATATTTTTTACTTTAACCCTTTCAGGACCTTTCAGGTTTTGAGAGGTATTGCCATCATTTTAACTGTTTATTATAATTTATTGTGGATCTAAAAAACATATTTTTTAAGAAAAATACTAAAGTTTTAGTTAGTTTTAGTTTTTGTGTTTTTTTATGGGACACGGCTGTCCCTATGGTCGCAAGAGGTAATTTATTATCATAAAATTCATCTTTATAATTATATGATTTATAAATTAAGTAGTGGTTTTAATAAAACAAATCGCTATGATTATTACACATATTCTTATTTTTCAAAAAATAATATACTACTTTACCTAAATACTCAAATAGTAAAATTATACTGGCTATCA
>DWAO01002251.1:0-16438 GCA_018230605.1 Heliconius congener | reverse complement strand
TCAGCAGAAAGTGGGGAACGGAGTGTCTTAACACCAGGTTCCCTCTGCCTACCCTGTTGTGTGCGGGATACAGCGTGAAGGTGATTTAATTATAACAATAATGTTATTATTCGGATGTCAGTAAAATATAAATTATTTGCTACCTAATAATTAATAATTATATACATTAGTGACCTTGTTTTAGGTATTAAAACTAACTATACTATGTGGTCAATTTTTACCAAGTTCATATATTATATTATATTAGTTATTTTACCTGGGTTTAAAAATTTACAACTCAGGTAAAAATAACTAATTAACTAAAATCATAATATTTATCAAAATTAAAGTATTAATAATTGTTTTCTCAACCAATTAAAAATCTCTGTTTTAATTTTTTGTATACTGTTACAAAGAGCTTACTCTTAGATTCTGGTAAAAAATATAAAAATTAAGTAACAATATGAATATGCTTACCATATCGCCTGAGATCCACTCACTGCATGTTCACACAGAGACACAACACAAACCGTGCGCGTGCGCAACTCGTTTGACCGTCGCGCGCATCCCACCTACATATATAGCTTTGCATGCCAAATATCACTCAATATTATATTGTTTACGTTAGATTTACACTTAGGATTCGATAATAGAATAGATTTCTTGCTCCCTGTGGCATTTTGGGAGAACAAATAGTTTGGACACTAGTTTCTCCCTGCATAAAGATAAAAGGAGGTTTTTTTTCTTCAGCTTTACGCTGTATTGTATCGCTGTGTACGCCTAGAGCAGAGTAGCTTAGCACTCCCTTCTTCTCTTTACGTCCAATTTTCAAGATATTTGCGTGTTGAATGGACAACGGAACTCAACGCCACGGTTTGTGCTGTTACACTAAAGAGGAAATCAAAATAATTCGTTCTGGAATCGAACCCACAATCTTCGAGGTACTGTTCCGCGCTATGACTCTGCGCCCCCAACTACTAATTTCGAGCATCTTCATTCTTTTCGTTTTTTAACTTGTTCTAAGTTAAATTAAGTCTTGAAGTACGCTTAAGAATATACTCTTAGTGTAATTTAACCTTTAGCTATTGTTAGTGATAGAACTCAATGCTTATTTTTATAAAGACAAAAAATATAAATATAATAAACATATATTTTAACTTAATAAACATATATTTTAAATTTTGATTTATGTGTCATATCTATGACTATAAAAAAAATGTAAAAAAAATCCCATAAATTGTATTTGCTAAGTTACTCGTACTTGTATGTTTTGTAATTTTGACTGAGTCCTAACTCAGAGAAATTAATTACTTTCATTTCCTCGCTCAGTTAACAAGACACAGCCCGACGTTGAGTTCCGCAACTCAATATGCAATATTCAGGAAAGAAAGAGAACGCATAGTCTTAACATTAGTTTCCTATATTGTGCCTACTCTGCTATATGGCGGAGTACAGAGTGAAACTAAAAATATATATTTTTACAATCACAGCATAATTTTGATGGCGTCGTCACGAAAAGAAAGTTCTATAAAAAACAATGTGAAACGACAGTATTTTGCTGGATATTGATTTCGATTATCAATATCGTGTTTTTTTTTTCATAACATTATTTCGATAAATTTACAATATTACGAAAAAAAAAACAATATTCATTTAAACAATAACTTTACAAAATCAATAGCAGTATTCTTTTCCATAGCTTCACACTGTGATTTGCTTATAAGGAGATATTGATTTGATTATAAGGAGGGTTTTAAGGGTAGACAGAGGGAACCTAATGTTAAGACATTCCGTTTCCTTTGCGTCGCCTATGCACGTCGAGGGGCGTAAACTAACCTTGAGCACGTTCTTGTTACCAGGGTGAAAATATTTCTTCGGGTGTAAATCGAACCTACCACCGTCGCATTTAGTAAACGAGTGCCTTATAATAATTTTCTTTCGATCTAACTAATTTGACAAGATTTTACATTTCTCAGTACATCGTAAGGGGTTAAGTCCGACCTCCTAAAATAATCAATATTTTACAAATTATTATATTAAATATAATTTAGTACGCATATATGATTTAATTTATACAGGCCTTAGGCGTTATGAGACATAACATTCATATATTTTAAGATTACAATAATTTATTGATTCTCTAATGAATGCTAAATAATACAAATTTTTATACATTTTACGTTTACACTTTTGTTGAAAAATAAATATAATTTTTCGTATTTTATGCATTTATAAGATAATATTTTTGGGTTGGCGTTGAGTTCCGCCACTCAACACGAAATTTCTCCAGAATTTGGCGGAAAATGGGGAACGAAGTGTCTTAACACTAGGTTCACTCTGTCCACCCTCCTGTGGGTGGGATATACGGTGTGAAACTGATTAAATATTTCATTTAAGGCAGTGGGAATAGAATCCACAATCGTCGTGCTTAGTCGCACACTTGAGCCTGGCCACGACGGTCTCAATATAGTATTTATTAACAATTATCGCCTGTATAGTAAAATATTTTTAAGCTGTATCCCGCGTATGACAGATTCAGCAGAGTGAACCTAGTGTAAGGACACTCCGCTCTCCATTTTCATTCTCCCGGCGGACCGAATCCTCAATCAGCTATTCCACTGCATCACGATGATTTCAATATTTTTAAATTTGCATAAACATTATTTTCATTTATTTAAAATTGTAAACAACAATTCAAACATCAGATGAACAACCATGTTTAATTTTTTCCCTTGATATGGAAATAAGATAAAGTGCGGCGCTCAACTCAGCGACTTAACACGAAATGGCAGCATAAAAGTAGAGTCTTAACGTATTGAATATTACGTAAAGCTAAAAAATTATTTATTGTTTATTTACGATGTTTATATATTTATTTGACAATTTATATTACTTCACATTGATTTAATTTGATTAATTGGTTTGATATTCGTTGATCATAATTGAATACAGGATGTAAGTAATTTGGTATCTGTCTTATAGAATAGATAAATATTTTATTTATATTTAAATAATAGAATGCTATCTAAATACATATGAGTATAACTTCGCAGTTAAGTTACTACACGCTATAACTTAAATTTTATCTGGATTTTTTCTGGAGCGGAGTGTCTTAACACTAGGTTTCTTCTGCCTGCAGCTGAAAAAAAAAAATTTGAGATTGTCGAGGGGCACAAGCATACTATTGTAAACACGACGGTTGTGGGTTCGATGGCCGCTTGGGGAAATGAAACATTTCATTTAAACATTTCCGTTTGGCTACTACTACTACTAGAACGATCACGAACGATACGATGAAACAAAACGCGGCTTAAAACTCTATCACTCAACACGCAATACCTTAAGGAAGGATAAAAATCTCCCTACAGAGACGCCAATAATATAAATAAGTTATAACAAGCTTATAAAATTTCGACATAGCTTGATGACAACGTATGGATTAGTGGGCGCCTGGTCGGTTTCCAGAAAGCGCGGTTTCGAGTCCCGCTACGTTCAAATTTTTATACGTTTTCTAAATAAATATTATACCTTAAGGATTTGGTGAAATTTGGAGAACGGAAATGTCTTAATGGGGAACGAAGTGTCTTAAACCTAAGTTATCAAATTCCCTTGGCCTACCTTCAGGTAAAAAAAAAGGAAAAAAGACTCTACACACAATCACCTTTATCCTGTCACATTCAATATGACACCACTATCGTATATATTATTTATACTATCCATTATATTTTAAGGCTGTATTAATTTATATTTCCAAGAAAAGTCAAATCTTTATCTAGCAGTAAATAATAGCAAATGATTCACTTAGCTTGCTTCACTATGTTGAAATCTTAATCGTCTTATAACATTCATATTATTTTGACTAAGAACGTCGATCATCTAATTTATAAGTAATCTTTAGAAGGTTATCATTATATATAGATAAGTTAATGATATATATAATTAATTTAATTTTAAATAATATATGACGTTGGAAACTAATAAGAAATATGTAAATCTGTCATTTTCTTGCAGTGATAAGCTTCTTTGTTTTTAACTTCATACTGTATCCCACACATAGCACTCCATTCCCGTTAAGACGCTTTCGTTCCACATTTTCCGTCGAATTTTGGAGGCATTGCGTGTTGAGTGGTGGAACTCAATGCGTCGCATGGAAATGAAAATAATAAATATTTCATTTCCTCGAGTGGGGATTGAACCCACGACCTGTCACGTTTACATTATATGCTTATTTGTGCCACCACTCGCCTCAAGCTTCATAAGCTTCTTTGTGTTTTATTTTTTTTATTAAAAAATCGAGAAAGAAAACAAAGCGGTGTTTATTTCCGTTACTCAATAAGACTCGCGTCTTGAAAATGAATACAAGATTCCCTCTGCCTACGAAGGATGAATGATGATGATGAACAATTTATTTCTAGAAAACATTCAAAATTATTTATAAATGTCGTTATATAAAATAAAATCTATGACAAGCTAAGTTTTGGTTTTTTTTTGTTATTTTTACTTTTTTAATAATATCGTAAATCTATTAAAAATATCAGCATTTAATATATAGTATTGTGTTATATCAACGTCACTTACAACGGATATAAGGGCAAGAAACTAATGAACAAAATGCGCGATAGATTTATCAAAATATAAAATATTTATTATATATAGATATATAGAATATAGTGAAAAACCATTAGTTTGGGTATTTATGGACATAGTTTTCACAGTGGACAGGCTATATTTATAAAAATAGCAATATTAATAGCAGTATTTTCTATATTTATAAACAATATTTACCTAGATAATCTACAGAAGGCTAGAACTCTGTACTTTTTTATACCTTACACACACAGATACGTTAAGGTCCGCCACATAATTAGAAAACCCATTCACAAAGCATCTTTAACATTATGTTGCGAATAGCCTAAATAAAATATCATTAAACAATGCAACAGCAAAGCACTAAAACGAAAAAAAAGTCCAATAATTTGGAATTTGATGTAAACTAATGTACATACAATAACGTCATATTCGATACACACAAAGAAATCATATTATTTTCTCAAATAGGTAAATTAATAGCTTAGACGCATTTGTTTTTTAAGCTTCTTGGCAAGATTTAATTGGTCGAGGAGTTATTACCTACCGAAAACTTATTTGAATTGGTATGAATCTTCAAAATCTCTTTACCTCGCCACTTAGGAACAAACATACATACATATATTGGCTGATAACCCCACTACCCTTTTTACGTCGCACAGTCGGAGTAAAAAAGATATTTCTTCTATATAGCCTGATGTAAGTAGTAAAGCAGCCTAATTGCGGGCGAATGAGATGCGCAATAAATAAATATCCTCTAGAAATTAGTTCAAGGACGTTTATTGCATAATATAAATAATTTGTTTGTATTTTATATAAATTAAAATTTAAGATAATTTCTATTCAGATTAGTATTGGAAAAAGATATAAAATATTTTTCTTTGTTTTCTACGATGATAAATTATAATATATTAAATAAATATGTATCGCTACAACATTGTTGTAATACTTAAATATCGCTCGCTTTGGTGCAACAAAGACGTCATTGCTCTATTTTAAATTTACAAATTTAAACTGTGTCTACTGTGATAAATAAAAATAAATCAGCTTCACACTGTATTCTTCACACAGCAGGGTAGGCAGAGGGTACCAAGTGTTAAGACACTCCGTTCCCCACTTTCTGCCGTAAGAAAGTGGGGAACGGAGAACTCATACTCCGCGCTTTTCCTCGACGCCAGAGCGAAGAAATGGAAATATAAATTTAAGTAAATATTTCATATCCGCGAGTGGGTATCGAAATCACAAACAGTCGGTTTTACAGTCACACTTTGTGCCGCTGCGCCACGACTGGCCTCACTTTCACTCACATTTTTGTACCAAATGACCGATATATAGATTTAAAAAAGACAAAATATTCCCGACTTCGCGCATTTCATCGTTTTCACAAATATTGAAAATTCATTTTTTATAGCTTCCTTTCCCTCCACTCACCCCACTTTTCACTGAATTTTCAAGACATCACTTGTTGAATAGCGGAAATCAACTCCGTTTTTACCTTACGAGTATATAAACTAGCTGCAGACGGTCCCACGATCGGCAGCTAGTTTATATATTCGTAAGGTAGCGCTTTTGTAATAATTTCTAACATATTAGTATATGGTCTATATGGTATACTTTGGTATCGAAAGTCATTTATAGATCCTTATCAACTAAGCTTTACGTCAGCATTTTTCAAAATACAAGGGAGTGGCTGTAACTATATTTAGTTAAGATATGTCGATTGATAGTGATTTATGTTGCAATGCTACTGAGGCAACTTAAACTAAAACAAGCAAAGATTTGGGCAATAGTCCACATAAAATTTTCTTATTGCCAAACATGACCAGTTTCCCGTTGGGTTACAATTTTTTATATTTATATATGTTTTGCATATTAAATGGTAGTGACTGTCCCTGACTTCGTCTAATTGGATAACAAGTTTATAAGTACATGAGGTTATTATAGTTTAGATTTAGTAGAAAAATAAAAGAATTAAGGTCGTCGTAGCGGCACAGCGTCAGACTGACAACAATGTAACGATGATACTTGTGGGTTCGATTTCCACTCGGGGAATGAATTATTTTCATTTCCTCTCTCTGGTAACAAGACAAGACATGGTATTGTCTTTTGCCATTTGTTAAATGCAATGTCTAGAAATACTGGCGGGGAGATGGAAATGGAGTGTTTAGTGAGGGAACTCAACGCTTTGCTTTGTGTTACCAGAATAGGGAATCGGAAATAATTACTTTTACACGATATCCCAAAGTCATAATTCGTTGTATAATAAGAAATTTTGTATTGAATTTGAACCCAAATACCGTTGAATAGAATAAAAGCATTAACAGCATCTACAAGATTTATTTATAAAAAATACATTTAATATGACAAAAATAATATATTACATGTAAAGAATTTAATTTTCCATACAAATTAATATCCTAATTATGATATATTGTTCATAAATTATATTTATTAAGAGCTGCTTCTGTCTCTACTAATGATCAATTTAAATTATATTTTTGACTGCGAGTGAAATGTCAAGGAAAGCTTACAATATTTACAGCCATATTGTTCTTCGAAATATTCGTGGTTATTAATTTTAAGAGGACGTCGTGGTATAGCGGCACAGCGTGTGATTGGCAACGAAATAAGATTGTGGGTTTGTGTCTCAGTGGAATGAAGGCGAATTCGGCGGAAAACAGAGAAGAAAAATGGAATCTATTCAAAAAGTAACAAAAATATTTTTTTCAATATTATGTACGCTGTCTTGGTAGAGGGCTAAAAACATGCGACTGTATACGCAAGGGTGGTGGGTTCCACTTTCTCTCGGAAATATTTGGTATTTACAAACCTCGTTCTAGTAACGATTCAAACCGTGGCGTTGAGAATCGCTAGTCAACACGCTATGTCCAAGAATTCGGCGGAAACTAGGTTCACTAGGTTCCCAGGTTCCCTCTGCCCACTCTGTTACGTGTGGGATATAACGTGAAGCTAAAAAATAAAAAATAAAGTATTATATAGTGAATCATCATGGCGTATCAATATGTTTAGTGGTTAACCTTTTTAATATTAATGTTGGGATAAAGAGGTCGGTGTCTAGTCATACATGATATACTTAGGTTTGGTACTTGGGCAAACTATAATATAACTGTAGTGCTGATAACGCATTCGTTGTGAGTTCGATCCTCGCCCGAGGGAAAATCAATTTTAAATTATTAACATATTCCTCCTCTGTAAGACAAAGGGTAGTGTTGAGTTCCGCAAATCCGCTAACACGCAATGTTTTGGAAACAGAGTGTCTTAACGCTTGGTTACATCTCTGCTTACCCTAATATATGAGAAAAAAACATAAAGCTGCTTTTATTTATTTTATTTTTTAGGGTTCCGTAGCTTAAGAGGTAAAAACGAAATCCTTATATGATCACTCTGTTGTCCATATATCCATCTGCCAAGATCGTTTATCTTGCAACCGTATGGAGATATTAACCTGAAGTTAATATCAAATATTTAGGTCTATGGTTTCTTAGAATATAGAAAGATGAAATTCGCCGTCATCAAAACCTACAGGGTACTCCTATACGGTCCCGTGGGCCTATAATAATGAAATTTGGCACGAAGTAGAACTTATAATATCTATTAATAAAGGGAAAAAAATTAAAAATACAATTTATATATATTTCATAGAAAAAAATAATTAAAAACTCATATTTGTAGTACATTGAAAATTAAGTGCATACGCCCAGAATTTGAAGCTTGTCTGTCAACTTTCATAACTTGTACTTCCCGTTGACAATTCTGAAATAAGTATGACTCGCACTTGACGGGTTTTTTTAGCTTCGTGCTGTATTCTGCCTATAGCAGGGTAGGCAGAGAAAACGTGGAAACCTAGTGTTAAAACACTCCGTTCCCATTGAAATAGTTCTCAAATTAAAGTAATGTTACCAGAGCGTGGAAATTGCAATATTAAATTCCCGAATTGGATCGAACTCACAACAGTCGCGTTTACAAACAAACACTGCCCCTACACCACAACGACTTCAGTATTATCACTATTAAGTAATATAATTATTTTCTCATCTCAACCAAAAACGTTCATATGCTAGATTGTATCTCAGAAACTTTAAACTCTATCAATCAAACATAATTATAGATATATAAAAAACAAATACATGTGCAAAGTTATTAAGCAAATGCTCCTTCACTTATAACAGCATATCGAAGATTACATAGTACATCTCGTAGTATTCTCAAGCACTTCGCCAAATCGAGAACAAGGTTGGTCTTAAGCCTTAAGTAGACCACTTAAATATACCACAACTACCTCAGAAACTTGTTGTATTTTAATCCTTTACGGAGTTAGCATCACACTGTGACGCGATGGTTGTGGGTTCCATTCTTACTAAGAAGAATTAATAATTTTGATTTGCTGTTCTGGTACCAAGACAGAGCGCGTTAAATTTTGTTACTCACCACGCTATGTCCCGAAAATTGAGCGGAATGTGACTGAGAACGCTAGATTTCCTCTATCTGCCCGATTATATTCGGACTAATTATAAAAAAATTTGCTTCTAATGTAAGTTTTTGCTATGCCGAGCTTTGGTCATGGTGCCAAAGCAAAGAAATGAAAATATTGATAAATAATAATTAATTCCCTCGAGTGGTGATCGAATTCATAACCATCGCGTTACAGTCACACCCTTATGCCCCCCCTGGGCCACGACGGCCTCGTTTTTTATAATTTTGAAATTTTTGATTTTAAGTCTTTTTAGCAAGGTTTAAAAAAAATATACGATAGCGTCTAAAACCAATGAAAGTAAACGAAAAGTACAATAAAATTGTTCTTAAATTTTTATTGGTTGTTTTTAAATCAATATACGTTAAAATTTAGTCCAATTTACGAGCAAACCTTGACCTACTTTGAAAAATAAAACTGTTTACGGTACGATTTTTCAAAATTAAATTATTAAAATATCTTATAATGCAAAGATCATAAACATATGTAGGTTGGCTGGACAAAAACATTTTTTAGAGATATGTCCAATTGTCTGCCGTTGGTAACTTAATTTCCTTTACTGTACTTACTTTGTTTATAATATTTCAAATGCAATAAAGGGTATATATGAATCTTTACACACATACACAAGTATTAAATTTATTGGACCCTGGATCAATCGCCATATCTGATATTAGACCTAAACGTACATACATACATACCTACTAAACTCATCAAAGTAATTACTCAGGTATCATTACATCGTCACCGGGCAGCACGTGAAAGGACACAAGATGTCATGAACTCTAAGCTGGAGATCATCTATAACGTGGATTTTGCAAGAATGATGCTGATGGAATATAGTTTTATGATTTTGCTAATAATTGTTTGTAAGGTCACGAATAAATATTTACTTCTATATTAAAGTTTCATTTGTATCCATTGAATGTATTGTACAAATGTATATTATGATTTGTATACAAACTTGTGTTGGGTTTGTACGTTGTCAAGCAAAAATATAACTTAAGAAGTAAAAAAAACCGTTTTGTTAAGCGGCTTAGAGATCCGCCACCCAATACGCAATGACTCCAGAACTCGGCGGTAAATGGAGAACGGTGACTTAACACTAGGTGCCCTCTGCCTACTCTACTGTGTGCGGAATACAGCGTGAAGCTGATTTAAAATATAACTTGTGGTGAGAAAATTGGAATAATATATTTTCTTTTTCTTTACAATATATTAGGTACAGACGATACTTAGTCCGGAAAGTTTTAAAATCGTAAAGACAATAACACAGAAAAAAGGTTCTACAATGTTTTAATCGATCTCTCACAGATTAAAAGAGCTAGTAACGATCAATTAAAAAATACTACATATATTATTAGAACTACCCGCAATAATCGAAGGCATACTTACAAAAAATCTATAATTTTTTATAAAAAAACCGACATCAAAAGTAAACTAGATGTTAATGTAAAGTAATCGTTAAGGAGTTCCTTCGACTACGTTTCAGCTTTCGGCAGTGTCCGACAGACTCCAGACCTTCACTAATTTGTAGTGCTTTGAAATACTTCATGAAAAATATTGACAAATGCACTAGTCGGCCCTACAATTAGCAAAGTTCTCCTCGATTTCTTTAGGATGCCATCTTTAGGTTTTGTTTTCCTTCTCTTGGACCACCCTTGAAATATTTCATTTCCAATAAAGAAAGAATCATCAAAATCGATTCATAACAAAACACTTAGAAAAACATATATCGGTCATATAAAATAACGGTCGAATTGAAAAACGTCCTCTTTGTTTAAAGTCGGTTAAAAATATGATTTTGGTCATATTATCTATGTTCTACAACAAGGAAATCTAATAGAAATAATTTACATAAGAATATGCAGTTAAAAAAATATCAAAAGCTAAATAAATTTAATTTTAAGATACTCTTCGCATTATAATTTTGAAGGAAGGACGTATCGATAAAGCCGGTTTTTTAATAGGAAAGCTATGTATAAGTGACGTATGAATGTATGCCGTCAATGCCATGATATCGTTTTTAATACAATGACATACATCCGTGTAGACTGAAGAGTCATTTCCGGGAATCGAATCCGGGACCATAAGTTGTTGATATTACAATTAAAATTTCAAGTATATTAAGATATTTGTGTGTTATCTATATGTGCACTAAGAAATATTCATATTTAAAATGTAATTTTATCGTCAGATTCTCTTTGAAACATGTACTTTTAAAAAAATATAGAGATTTTTTTTTAAATATTTTAGGCAGAATAGGCAGACCTAGAAATACGCAGACCTAGGAATTTAGTGTTAAGATACTTCGTTTCCATTAAGACACTTCTGTTCTCCACTTGAGGCATAATGCGTTTAGTAGTGATGGAGCGCAGGGCCGCGTTGTGCTTCGTTACCAGAGCAACAAAATGAAAATATTAAATCTTTCAGTCCCCCGAGCGGGAAAAGAAAACACAATCGTCGGTTTTACAGTCGCACACTTGTGCCTCTGCACCACGACGGCCTCAATGTAATAATATTCTCACATAAAATCGAACGTGCAACCTATGGCTTAACTAATGTGTCATGACGTGTCAAGTTACATCTATAAAGTATTTTAAGCTGTCATTTTGCACGCGGTCGTAGGTCAAGAGAGTTGCGATCTTAATAATTCATCATACTTTATGCGTATACTTATTTGTATGTGATTTTAACTTTTCGAACTTTTTGTGTTGAAATAGTAACTAACATTGAGTTATTATTATTTCTTTTGCTTCACGCAGGTGATTGAAATCCAGAATGTTTACCAGCAAAAAATCAACACTGGCACTATATTTAAATTTCGCCATGAAGTCAGGACCCCGCTGGTAAACGTTCTCTACCGTACCGCTCGATCTCTACCTACCTCTTTCGCCTCGTCCACTGTCATCAACCTCTTCATATATGCCCTCAGGGGTATTCTCATGATTTTCATGTCACGTCACTTTCCTCTTATATAATTGTCGCATCGATATTGCATCCTTTCTGTCCTACTTACTTATCACAATTAAGAAAACTCACTACTAATAATTAAGGAATACACTTTACATTTATTTTTAGCATCACGCTGTATCCCGTATATGGCAGGATAGGCAGAGAGAACCTAGTGTCAAGACCCTCCATATCACCGAAATTTAAACCATTGCGTGTTGAGTGGCGGCACGCAGTGATTTTATGTACCAGACCATAAAACACTAAAGACATGCTGTCTGCTGGCTATGTCTGTTAGCCATAGCTGTTGACAATAATAATTTATTATACCTACAATTTAATATTTAGTTTCTAAATATATTTTTTAAATAAAGTTATAAATTAAAGGTTATAATAGCAGTATTGTAAGCTTTTTCTAAATAACTCTTAATAAATGCGTTATCAATATGTACATATATGCAGTATAGAGCTTTTAGTGTAATATGCACGTTATTATAAACGATATTTTTTTAGTAAAATAATATAATGTTTTATATTTGAAGCTGTGTTTGATTGCAGGTCACTTACCTAGCACTAGTGTATCCAGTTCCAAATAGTTCTGTTTTGTCATGCAAAATAAATTCAAATTCAAAATATTCTCATACAATATCTTCTTATATTCTAGGGGCCGTCGTGGCGTAGTGGCACAACCGTGCTTCTGTAGACGGTTGTGGGATCGATTCCCACACGGGGTAAAGAATTATTCTTTATAAATATTTTCATTCCTTCGCTTTGGTGACAAGGCAAAGCACAGCCTATTCTGCAACGGGTGAAGCTGAAAAAAAAACCTTAGTCCAGTAGACATTTGCAAGCACTTTAGAATTATCAAATGAACACGAGCCGGTGTGTTCGGTGTGAAGGCAGTTGTCCTATAATCCCAAACATTTTTATCCGTTAAATAATATCATTAATTAGGAATAGACTTTACTTGTAAAAATATAAAAATAAAAATAAAATATCGTATCGTTCACTGTAAAACATAATTTTATACGATTCGTTTAAATTCAGGGCCATCCAGTTAAATATGTACATGTGAATAATAATTGGAAATGGGTATATCGGGCGCATCGTTCGAACCTCGGAGACGAACGTCGTTCAATAATTAAATAAAATATTAAATTATTTTGTTATCGATTTTACTGTGTGTTGTAAATATGTTTTTTTTTGTAACATTTTTATTGTAAAGATTATTGTCTTCTTTACAATATTTTTTTATGGGTAAAGAAAGAGTGATCTAATAAAATTTATATAAACTCAAAATGTTAAGAACCAAATGGTACTTTTTAATGAAATGTATACAATTACCGGAGTAATCCCCAAATGAAAAATGAACCCACCATTATAGCGTATCGCAGTCATACACTATCTCCGTGCACAAGGCTGAAGAAAGATTGAAATTGGGCGATGCGAGGAACCCTCCGGCTACCCCGCTATATACGGGATACAGCGTGAAGCGAAAAGAATTCTGTTATGTAAATGAAGTTTGTAAAAAACTTGATGTTTATAAGTACTAAATTTTTTGTTATTATTAATATTTCGAGGCTGGAGCCGCATGGTGTTAGACAAACAGAGTTAAGGTCTAAATGGTTATGATATCGACATTTGACATTGCCTTCTATGAATTAATAAGCAAATATATTTATTTTTTAACTTGTTTTTAGTAAGCTGCGTAACGTTATTTAAATGATATTTTGGGGGTCGTAGATTCATTTTGTTTCGGTATAAAATGTCAATTTCAACTATTGAGTTTTTATTTATAGTTTGACGTCGTCGTGACGCAATAAGACAATGTTTGACTGTTAACATAATCTCTATGAGATTGTTTTCTACTTAAAGAAATGAAGTATTATCATTTCCAGTCTCCGGCAAGAGGGAGGCGCGGCGTTGAGTTCCGCTTCTCACCACGCTACGTCCCGAATTCGGATAGATTGCGGATAATATAGTGTCTTAACATCACGTTCCCTCTGACATTTAAATAAATATACATGTAACATGTACATTATACGGATACGAACACAATACATAAGTAACTCTATTAATGTATAATAATAGCCAGAAGCGAGTATTAATTACTTTACACGTTGTAACAATATCCTTTATTTAATTATACAGTTACACGTGGCTAAGTGAAGGGATGGTGGAATTTGTAGTTATATAAATTCCATCTCATTAATCTTTATGCAGCTCCTGCAATCTAGCGTAGGGTACATAGAGAGAATATAGTGCCAAGACACTCCGATCTGTCCGTTTTCACCAAGAATTCGAGAAATTATGAATTTCGAAACGTCCCTGGAAGAGTGATTATAATTAAATTATTTTCATTTCTCCGAGCCAGTAAGATTAGGCAAGGCATTGAAATCCTCCACTTAATTCGCTTTGTCGCAAAGCAGAATTAAAGTGTCTTGACTCTATGTTGTCTTGGACATTAAAGAGCGTGAAGCAAAAACGCATTGTTTTGAATATTTGATAAATTATAAGACTTCATCTCTTTTTGTTCTTAAATATCACGGCCAAATGACTATTTATTCTGTCCGAATAATTAAAATGTGCTTAATAGTTTATTACGCAAATAACAAACAAAAATTAACACACAACATTTTTTGTTTTTTATTTCGATTCAAGGACTTAGATTCAATACTTGTAAATTGAGAAACACTGTGAGTAAAAAACATGGACAAGTGCGAGACGGACCGAACCACTAAGTGCAAAAATTGGTTCTGTCCAAAAATTGGAGGTTTCGAGCTTTTTCTGAAATTCAGGCTTAGCTTAGCCACAGCCTCACTTGAGCTAGCGGTTTTAATACCAAATTTTATTCCTCTTTCTAGTGTCGAATTACGTGTTTTTTGCGACATAAACTGTCATAAATCTTTTTTTGAGTAAATGTAGAAATACTTTTTTTTAGGAAATCATTAGGCCGTAGCCTAAGTATATTGGTTTTCATTTGAACTTGATATCTCCAGCCGTTCCTGAGATAAAGGCTCTTGACCGACAACAATATGATTTTATAAAGGTCCCTTTTTTAAAAAACAGGTACAGAACTCCAAAAAAGGCATGCAATTATTATTTTGACATTGTATCTATGCTAATATTATATAGCTCAAGATTTTATTCGGTTAAACGCGTTAATTTCAAGAACTTTTGATGTCCTCAAAGGCAGAGTTACCCCAGGCACTTTGAATTTCTATATACCCATTTTTTTTTCTTATTTTGATTAGATTACGAGGATGAAACCACAGATATAGCTTGTTTTAAATATTATTATACTGCCAAGTAGAATATTCTTTACAACTATTATCTACATGAGGCCAGTCGTTGCGCAGTGGCACAAAGTTTGACTGTAAACCGACTGGTTGTGGTTTCGATTGAGGAGATGAAATATTTACTTAAATGTATATTTCTATTTCTTCGCTCAGGTGTCGAAGCAAAGCGCGGCGTTGAGTTTTTCCACTCAACACGCAATGCCTCCAAAATTCGGCAGAAAGTGGGGAAGTATTAAGACTAGGTTCCCTCTGTCTACCCTGTGTGCGGGTGACAGCGTGAAGCTAATTTAATTTATTCTTTTTAATACATAGATATTATACTAGTATAAATAATAATCGTAAATTTAACAAAGCTAGCTCAATTGTGACCCGATAACCTCGAGTGGATCGCGGAAATCTAGATAGAAAAACTGGTCTTCTATTAATTCTAGGCTATACTCATTTATAAAAAGGCTTAGACGCTGACTTCATATATATAAAATAGGAAAGTAAAATTTAAATTTAAATAATAATAAAAAAAATAGCTACATTCTTTATTCCGCATTTATTGGCTATGGCACAATTATTAAAAACTCTAAGACACTTTATATTTCTACAGTGGGACGAAGAACAGATTTGATTGTACGCAATGATTTTTTATTATTTCCATTTTTACTACTATACTGTGTATCCATGTACCCAATTTTCCACTTACAAATAAAAACATATCCTTAAGTGGAAATCAAACCTACAACCATCATCGTTAAGAATTTAATGCTGCTTTTAAATGTTTAATTAATCATTTAAATTACTTAATTATTTATGTATTTAATGCCTTCACTTATTGCAACATTTACATTCGTGATTATGATAAGCTGGATACAGTACTGATAATGGGTAGAACATTCTTTTACCATGTATGGAGTAAACTATGTATGTATGTGTTAGGAAATAAGAGTATTATAAATGTTAATTGCTCGGGCCATCCTGGTGCAGTGGGCCGATAACTAAAGACGATGCAAGCACGTTGGTTGTGGGTTCGATTTATACTTTTCTGTATAATATTCAAATTCAAATAAAAAATATTTCTTATATAACTACTACTACTACTACTACTACCTTCACGCTTTATCCCTAGCGGGGTAGTCAG